>JAUZNC010000985.1:0-41518 GCA_034780395.1 Vannuccia rotundouncinata | reverse complement strand
ATGTTGAACTTCCGCCCATCAATTTGGCATTGATTATCGATATATTCCTCCGCGGACGTTTATTACTATTGAATATTAGTCAGTTTGCCGGTCTACAGGGTGTCCCAAATAGATACTCCCGTAAATCTTTTTTTTAATTATAGAAATTGAAACTATTGAAGCTATAATAACCAAATTTATAAACCAGACAATGTGGATTTTTGTTTCCCTTTATTATTAACTATTTAAAGCCATAAAATTCATCTTTATTTCAAAATATTTTGTTATGGCTGTTCTTGTACGATAAAGCACCATGCTTCAAAGCATTACAAACTCAACAAATGCTTCGAATAAACAACATTGATTTTTTGGTAACATAGAGTGGCCTGGAAATTCACCAGACCTGAACCCCTGAGAATTTGGTGTCATCATCAAAGACCGAGTATAAACTGCTATGCACTCTCATCCTCAACTATTCCGTGCTGCTACATTGACAACTGTAATAGATATTGTTCTTAAAAATCTGCAAAATCACATAGCCTTGTTTGAAAATTTTTTGAGATCATTCCCAGAACGTCTGAATGCAGTACTGCAAGCTCGTGGTGGTCATACAAAGTATTAAGTGAACAGTTAATGACACTTTTTGAACATTTTTGTGTGTTTATAATTTACTTGTATAATTGTTTCTGTTAATAAAACATATTGCAATTAAAAATTCTATAATTAAAAAAAAGATTTACGGGCGTATCTATTTGGAACACCCTGTAGATAAATAATATATAAGTCATTGATATTTACATGCATGTTGATTTCATCTTAATAAATTTTGGTCAGTCATGACCATTTGATGGTGAAAATTAAAAGCAAAACAGTGAAATATTCTTTTATCGTATCACAAACAATCCACATATGTGGGTAATTAACCATCTTTATTATTAACGTGAAATAATATTTTTTATATTCAAACGAAAAATTAGGTACACATATTTGTATAGGTTTTCTCTATTTTTTGACTTGACTGAACCATTGAATTTTTTAGGCATTCCACCCTTCACAAATATTATTAAATACTAATTTATTTCAACGCATAACAAACTATGAATTTATCAACATTTGTTCCGATTTAATAAGTTATCACAAATGAAGGAAGTCTATTTCAACAAAATGTTCAAGCTATGCTACTCAACTGCATAATTTTTGCTTTGCGTTTTTAATAGTTTTTTAAACCTGCATTATCAAAATCTAAGTCAACGACATATAGTTATATTTGTAAACTAGCAGTGACTGCCTAAAAACTGAATTTAAAGCCAAAACTACTTGATACAAGCTTACATATAACTAGTCTAAACCATCACACCTCGTAAAATTGAGCGAGTATATTTTACACGTTATTTATTATGTTAAACAGAAAGTTGAACACATAGCAATACTTAAAATTGTCAGTAATTTAACACTCCATTAAAATAGTTTTATGCACATATAATAACTTTGACAAGGTTAAGAATATACATTATCCAATTGATAAGAATATATTTGAATTCAACTCTCCAAGAAAGATACATGTCTAGGTACACGATAAGGTTGCAAACAGCAATACAAAATGGAAGTAAAAATGCTGAAGAAACCAAAATAGTAGAGTTTGTAAGGTGGGATAAGTCGTCAATGAGTCACAATTCACTGTTGAGTCCACTGAAAATAAAATATCGTATTCAAATTACTAACAGAAACTACAAACATATGATCTATAGTAATTTTATATTACGTATTTATATTACTTTACATTACTAAACATAAACACACACTTGTAATGTGAATATGATTAATTGGGATTACATTGTACAATAAGTGTCCATTGATTATCAGAATTCTTTTTAACATTTGACAGGACATTTGAAAGAACTTTCAGGAATATTTCGAAAAATTTCAGGAAGCGCCTCTTACAATTTTCCAAGTATAAACGAATATACGTAAAAAGTAAAGCAAGTAGATCCCTACTTACCGCTTCTGGGTTGCGTAGCCCGAGTTTTTTTTCTAAATTAACAATCAACTTCTGAGAATTGTAGGCAATGGTTTTCGTTTTTTCCAACACTTGCTGATAAGGTGATATTGCTTGTGTCCCCATAACAACGTGACCCTTTATTAAAAAAGCAAAATAGTCCATAATAATCGATTTAATTCACAGTAATGTGTAGAATATTATAATGCACAGATGATGTTATAGATAATGTCAATCTTAACACTATAAAACTAAGTTAATTTGTTATGTCATTTATTTATTTATTGTAATATCATGTCTTAAAAATGTAAATTTATCTTAAATCTATAACATTTTTGTTATTATAATATATAATCGATATATTTAACATTAAAAACCAGTCATAAATAATTATAAGATATTATATTTAGCAGAGGTGACAAAATTACCAATTTAGAATCGATTTTGGCATCTAGCTGTGCATTCCTAATAAGATTTACAATCCAACGCTCTGCTTCTTCAGGAGTCATGTTCAGTTTCTCCGCCAACATCCTGAAAGACAGAAAGACAATAATATTTTAAAATTGTAGTAGAAAATATTCTTATAACTAAAAATCAAATAAATACTAATCAATAAATTAGTATTTTTCATTTTCATATGCATTACACGATTTCTAAAAGTACAAAATAATACGATTAAATTAATATAAAAAAACATTGTTCACACAGTTTAGTTTACCAATTGAAAACAATTTGGTAAATTATCATACATATTCCTGAACTTAAAAAAACAGCTTACCTACTACAAATGAGAATTTATGAATATAAAATCAGCACATTACTCAAACATCTAACTAATATAATCGATAAATGATACAGTCATTGAAATAATTATAGCATACTTACTCAATACTGATGCATTGATGAATGCGACAGAAGGTTTCAAAAATGAGGAATCTGGCATTTTCTATGAAGTCTTCATCACAAGCTGTCAAAAAGAAATCATTTGCGAGGACCTAAAATAAAGTACATTATATAACATCAATAAATATTACTGACAACTAAACAAAAATACTGAAATTTAATTTGACACGGACCGATTCACAGATTCGAAGCTTCTGTTGCGCCTTGTCAAAGTCAAAATTGACATAGAGGCACTCTAGAAACTCGGTGATGGGGTCCCGGTACATATACGATTCCTGCTGAATTACTTTGACCATATCCTTAAGAACCTGTTTCCGTTTCTTATTGTGAATGATAACACAGGCCGTCAAGTAGCGCAGCAAATGAGGAGCCAACGTCTGAATAGCATTGAGGTTGCTGAAGAAATATACCAAACAGTAGTTTTTGTCAGACAATAAATAATTAATTTTAATATTTTCTAAAATCAATTACGCGCTATTTTGGAGGAACCATTCAATAAGCAACTCCTTGCCCTTGGGGTGATTGAAAAAGACAAAGAGAGACCAGTGCAACAACCACGTACGTTGTTGAAGTTGAAGCAAAGGCTGAGAGGTTGGCTGGAAAGCAGAGTGGCGACAAAAGACATGAATTACTTTGAAAAATTAAAGGTCCTGTCTGTTTAATGGTTATTAGAATTTACTATAACGAGGTGAGCAATATATGAAATAACATATAATAGTAATATCAAAGATCAAAATAATTACTGAAGATAGTATCCCATTTGGATATGTAATATATTTACGCAGTCGGTCGAGAAATACTTTTCAGGTTATTAAATCAAAAAGGAAATATAAAAATTAAATATGTATATCGAAATCTTTAAGCATAAATTAAAAAATATTTCAGCTATGTGATTCTACTTTAAATAAAACAAATACATTAATCAAGCCAAAATAAATTTTCATAATAAACGTCACTATTAAATTGACCTGAATGTACCTGATTATCAATGTAATCTTTCAGCAATTGAAGATCTTCCAAAGCACTATCCCAGTTCTGCATTAGGATTTCACTGGCTAGTTTACCCCAACTTGCACTAGCGTATTTATTATCAGTAATCGGTACTACAGCTCGGACTGTGTACAGGGATTCCGAAGCTAACGCATACATACCACAATCATATAATACCTGAAATATACAATAGAAAAGTTACATAATAAATAATGAATTATAAAACAAGAGACAATATTATGGTTGAAGAATGACAGGATTTAATTATATCATTTATTATAAATTACAGCAGTTATTTGAAAAAATTAAAATCAAAAGTAAATGTACCTTTGCATATGTATAAAGATCATCAAGCATCTCAATTTTGAAATTGTGTTCCTTTTCGAGCTTGTCAACCAGTTGCTTAGCATCTCTACAATTTGCGAGCTGTTCCATTACTTCATTTCCAAAGATTTTACGAACTGGTTCGATAATACCCTCACTTTTTTTCAGTTGACTGAGAACATTTGTTCGCTTTTCAGTGAAAACTATGATTAAAAATAAATTTTAATAAAATGACTTTATCAAACATAAAATTCTAAGAACATACCATCTGGAACCTCTTCTGTGTCATGTAGCTTCTGATAAATATCTAATGCATAATCTACCATACTAGTTCCTTGTAAAAGATCCAGCTTTGTTTGAAGCATGTCATTTTCATTGTAAATCTAAAGTGAATTAAAATAAACTCTTAATTAAATAATCAAAATTCATTGAAAACTCATAACAAATCACATTAATTGAGAATAATTGATTTAAACATAATTTATTAACATCACTAATCTTTAGGAATAATAGTGAACTAATATTTTTTTTAAATAAAAATTATGAAGTTGTAAAATATTACAATTGAATGGATATCAATAACCAACAAAGACATGAATTGAACACCAGACTATAAATAAATGATTTTAAAAATAATTTGAGGTAATTAAAAAAGTAAAAACCAGAAAAATTTCAAGTCTGAACTAAAAGCCAAAGGAGCGAAATAACTTCATAGAGAGAGGATTCATTACTAAAGGGGCCCTCATAGTGAAACAACTTCATAGTCAAAGATAAAAAAATATTATGAATAAAATTGGACAAATTATAAACAAAACTGCTTATCTAATTACAATCAATCACAATTTAAATGTGCATGACAAACTATTTACTTACAATATATAGTTTTGCCCCCACCCCATAATTTTTCATTGGATATGTGTCTCCAACAAAAGTCTCTTTTAAGGCTGGAAAAACGGAAATTTCCGGAAGATTCCCATGTCTGATCTATGATCATGGGTGAAGGAAGGACCCAAACCACTCCATAAAAATTCTTGTTCACTTATAAGACACAACCACCTTCATCCTGGAGATACACACTCTTCTAGTTGACCGTACCATCAACCACTTTGGACATCCAAAACCTCTATAACAACCAATTGAGTCAAATTCCAATTGGCCTAACATTTCTTTGAAGAACACAAACACTTGACTTTCTAATAAAATATTAATTTCCAGAGATTTTGGTGAGAATTTTAAACTGTTTATTTAATTGGACAATAGACTTTCCCATATGCTTGCCACCATTTTTAGGAATTTCATAGAAACTCAAATCTTCTCAATTTCATAACACTCAAAAACTTCCCTCTTTACCTGCATATCACAAATACACACAAATCAAAGCCAAATAAATTCTATTTGACAGTCAAAAAACCATTTCATGTTTTCAATTAATCAAGGTTGTATATGACAGGTGATATATATAACCCAGTTTGGTTATATTAAACATAACAGCAGCTCTCAGTTATTTATGATAACTGGCTAAAAATAAAATTTTTACTTTTATATTATAAACAAACCAGTTATCATAATCAAAAACATGAAATCACCTTGGTTATGTTAGGTTAAGTATGGATTCTTAATTAACTTAACCCAATTCAGTTAATATAACCAAGAGAGCTTCAATTTCTCCTAATCACCAACTGGGTTATATTAATGGTGCTATTAGAGTTTAGAATCAACTTTCCTGCCTATCCTTTACATTAAATTTTCAAAAATACCTGTGCATTTTTATTGCTATTCTATAAAGTGATTTTACAATTTCAGTTATCTTTTATAATGGAATAATTTGTGTAAATAAACCTAAATTTTCAATGATTCATAGGTGTGGCTGATACTTAATTAATTGATTATCTAAGATATTCAGTGTTACATAATGAAAAGTCATATTTCGAGTTAATTTGTAAAAAAATACTTTGCAGCTGCCATATAGTAAAAAATAGTTGTGAAGAAGTAGATGTTTAAATACAAATTGATTCATATGTTCAAATATGCACACTTTTTATCTTACATTAGGGGCTTTATTTAGTACTAATTTTAAACTTTTGATGTTATCACATTTTATGGACATCACCAAAAATAGTATGTTCTTGACTCAACAATCACTGTAAATGAGTTAGGATATGGTAAAAAAATCATATCTAAGAATAATTTGAAAATGGCTTATAATCTACAATAATTAATGTATAAGTTTATTTGTAAGAAATTAATATATCAGTGCTCAAATAAGGATTTTGATATCACTTGAGAATCAATTTT
This sequence comes from Vannuccia rotundouncinata, assembly GCA_034780395.1. NCBI lineage: Eukaryota > Metazoa > Platyhelminthes > Proseriata > Coelogynoporidae > Vannuccia > Vannuccia rotundouncinata. The sequence continues at coordinate 35,031 of JAUZNC010000985.1, read as the reverse complement.
TTCTTCCTGTCCTTATAGAATTTTGACATGCCATAATAATTTTTACTTGTCTATTTATATAAATACATGTACAAAAATCTAACTAACCACATGGACAAGAAATCAAAATAATATATATTATATCCTAAGTAATTGTAGAATTATTAAAGTATAATATTTTACATCATTTACTTTTTCAAATACAGTACACTTTATTTTTTAATTATTATGAATTATTCAAATAGTTAACCCTGCTTTTATTTAAAATAAATAAATGATTTCATGTGCAAATTTAGATGCTCATAGATTTACCTTTCCATGTTAACTCAAATATATATATAGGGTTGGGCAAAAGTCAATCAACACTAAAATCTCATTGTAGGTGAAGATTATGTTATCAGCAAAAAAGCTTGTAATATTATTAAAGACAGACATCCAGATATAGAACTTAATCACCAGACATGTGAACAGGAAATCATAAAAAATGGAAGAAATTTTTTGGGGCTGCCTAATTTCCAGCCCTTTCATTATTATTTCATTATTATTATGTCTTCCTCAAGAATGATCCCTAAGATAAAAAAAGGAATTCTGGAAAAAACTGGAAGATTCCCATGCCTGGGTATACTATGGCAGCCTAAAGGGCATAGTATTATACTAAGAAATTTGATATAAATATTATAAACCAATGCAATTTCCTGTTTTTAATTAATATAACCAGGTTATTTCAGCAAACTGGGTTATAATAGCTGCTTGTGTTGGGCACATTTTACCAATCTGCACTTATTATTAATATGCGCTGTGCACATTACCAATTTACATATTATTTTGGGAATTTGACTGGTTAATGTTGAATTTAAAATAATAATTCTATTAAAAATAATAAGTAAAAAATGTTATTTTTTTTATATTAAATATTTTATTATATTAAAGTGCTTGTATATAATTAAATTTTTTATATAAAATTGTTTAAAAATGATTCAAATAATGTTTTTGAAATAAATAATATTAATAATATAAATCAATAATATTATCTATTAGATTTTTATATAAACTTGTTTTAAAATGATTCAAATAATGTTTTTGAAATCAATTGGTAATTTGCGCAGCGCATATTAGTAATAAGCAGATTGGTAAAATGCACCCAACACATGCATATAAAACCTTGATTAATCAGAAGCATGAAAGGGCTAAAGTCTGCCACCAATTTTCAAGACAGCCTGCAGAGAAGAGCAGAAAGGAAAACATGTCTAAATTATTTACTGTCGCTCTTCCTTCCATATAATCATAAGAGTTTCCTGTAACTGTACATCCTTCCTCTCATTGGCCATTCCTATCTCTCCTTCTCTTATTTATGTTACTCAATATTGTATTGTGCTGCTCACTAAATTGTACCTCAGTTTATAAAAATATGTTATAGCAAATTTTATTAAAAGGTTTTTAGGTTTTAACATGAATTAATTTTTGTTGGTTTTCTAGAAATTTTGGAAAGCCTAAATATTTCATCCATTCAGTAGCAAAAATCATTTTAAAATTATGAAAATAGAGTAGAGGATAGAGGAATAACAGAAACATGAAAAAAATTATTTCTATAATCAACTATTACTAAAGAATTCATATTGGAATTCAAATTGAATCAAAAAAATTGTACAAGTCAAAACATATTTATAAAAATCTTACATTCTTTGCAGATATGAATTCCAGAAGAGGATAAATTAAATGTCGATCTAGATACTGACTATTCTTTTTAGTCAAATCAAACTCCGCCATTTCTATCGTGTTATATTTTAAAAAGTTTACAGATTCGTAAATAAATATAATTTAAAAGAAATGTTCATAAGTTTGCAATTTTTGTATCTCTTAATACCATTCAGCCTTATTAAATTTTCCATACAACTTTTATTACAAATTAACTAATTGATTAAGTAATTACATTAATTAATTTCAATCATAATATTTCTATCAAAAAAGAAACAAATAAAATACTATACACGTAATTTGAGAATTATATGTTAAACGCGAAAAATTTAAACATAATTTCTTGTGACCGTTACTTTTGTACAATTCATAATTTTGTTATATTATTCAATGACGATCAACATTTCATAATTTTACCTTTACCCATAATTTTCCACAACCTTTCTTCTTTTTGGACTTTTAAGGTATTTCTGATACATTAATTGTCTTACAACAATAACAGCATGCTCACTATTGACACTCTTATCAACATACATTTTAAAAATAACAGCTTCACACAAGAGCTTTCGCATTCGTGCAAAACATAACTTCACATAAGATCTTAGTAAGCTTTAATTTAAAACAAACTCATACTCAGGACCATTGATTTCCATAATTCTACCAGCTAAGTTTGTTGTGCCGCAATATCATTATATCTATTTAATTACAAATTTATTTAACTGATATAATCGATAAGATTGTGTTTGATCTGACCGAAAGTGCAATCAATTTTTGTTATTATTATAAGAAGTTAGAAAAAATATAGCTTTTTCAGTTTCAGAAACTAAAGTAAAAATCGATTTGACTCACAATTATTTTATGTTTTAATAGTTATGATGACTTTCTAATAAATTTCTTGTCAATGTTTTATAGAATTATAACATTTATTAACCAAACGTTTGTTTTTCAGAATTTCAATATTGCTTTGAAGTTTTTAATTCAATTGTAAACCAAAAATTTGATTTTAAGAATTTCAATTAATTATATTAACTATTTTAACTATTTAAATAGCTAACGAAGTAGTATGAGAGGACGAGGTCTGTGACACTTTTCCTGGATTCTGATTGGTCGAGAGGACCCACCCCTGCACTCGCACTAGTAAATCTTTTAAAGTTGTTGGAGAGGAATCCCGAGACCATTTACAGGCTAACATAAAATGGATCGAGTTTCAAGTCATGCAAAAACTTACAGCGTTTCTGGAGAATCTGGCCAATGCTGTCAACCTCTCAAAGACGATTAGAAATGGATTCAAGGCAAACCCCAGCTTCTGTCCAATATTTAGAGCCAATTTAGAGACATGTTTTGGGCAAAGATGGGTCGACAGGATGAATTCCGCCCCAAAAAAAGGTGAGGAGGACCTTGCCGAAGATTCGCTTCCCTCTCCTGCCTCTCCCAATATCTCTACTATATAGACAAAACAACACAATCTCAACCTTAGACTAGGTGATTTATCTGAATATTGACCCTATTAAACTAAAGCATTACATAATTGGCTGCTAGAGCAGCCTTTGCCGATATTTAAATTACGTATACTGATAAAAATACATGTTGTACACTTTTGTTATTATTATTAATATTCAGATAGACACTTTTTAAAATATAATTTTTATTCAGATTGTTCCATTAAATGCTTTTCTCCACTTTTTCAATAAATGATGTTCTTTTATCTTTTCATAATTATTTATCGGGATAATAAGAATGAAAAAAAATAGTTTTTTCATAAAGAATAGTATCTTTAATAAAGATATAGTCAATATACAAAAGTCTCACTACTCCGGTAGTGTTTAGCGGAGTAATAGTCCATAATCGTCCAACACAGTCGTTTTGGATACTTGAAAATGTATAAGAAATAATTACTAAAATATCAAGTCGAGCTGGTTTATAAAACATATTTACAGCATAATTATTAACCATATAATAAAGTAGAAAGATTGGGATTACATGAAGTTTTATCATCCAGCTCAAGTTTTAAAAGTCTGTCAAAGATTGTATAGAGACTTATCTCATTTCGAGAACAAAATTATAATTCAGAGAGAAGGTCAGATGGCCAAAATTCAACAAATATTACCCTATAGAGTTTATGATAGAAGAGTCCAAGAGTCCAATTGTCCATGGCCAAATGCACTGAATATCAACACAACGAATGCTCTCTCACGCATTAAGTTGAGTGTCATCATATTCGTATTAATTGGGAATAGGTTGTTTCTATTGGGGAAATACAGAAGTAGAGGATTTTTGATAACCATATGAAACTACATGAAACTATATGCAATTCCTCCATCGACAAGTCGCACGCTCGAGAGACAGTCATCAATTGTAGGCAGGAGTTTTCTTGTAAAGTCCACCCCCGCAATAAATTCATCATGTGAGAGAATATTGAACGCTTTCTCCATTTCACAGCTCAAGAGTGGAGATTGAGACCAGGTTTTTGCGATAATATAGAAGTCGACCATCTTTTTAATGATAATGTCTTGAAGTAGAACAGTATCAATATCGCGATTAGACTTGTCCCGTAAGAGCTCGCTCGATATAATATCTAGGAATTGAAACCATCCAGATGTCTTCACTTCATCTATGATGAGTTTGTAATGACAGGAGATGAGAATGTTGTCTTGTTTATAGGAAACTCTTGCGGGGGAGGAGTGAGAGGTGATGACATTAGCCAATCACTGCTGGATAAGCGATTTGCAGAGTGAATGGTCAGCGATAATATGACACTTGTAAGTAGTAGGATAAAACCAATAATAATTACTATTACAATTTGTCGTCCTTTTTCAAACATTCTCCGAATCGGGCGTCCATTCTCATACATTCTTTGGTATGATAAAACGTTGAAATAGGGGTTCTCCAATATTTGTAATAAAACTATAGATGATAATAGTTACACAGATTTGTAGACTTAATTTAATTCAAAATCATTATTGTTTATTTGGTTTTGATACTCTATTTGAAATCGCCGAAAATACGGTTGCAGCTATGTTTTCGATATGTTGAAAAAATTTGAGAATAATAATAATAATGCGTTTATTAGTTTATCAAATGGGAATCGAGATACAATACATAATTTTTATGAAATGCAATATAAAATAATATGTGTGTGCATGCAATAATATGAAAATGCATATATTATATAAATATGTACACTAGGTAGGCAAGAAGACGAAGAGACGAGTTAGCAAAAGGAAAGTAGAAGTATTTGAAATTGAGCGAGTGAAAATATTATAAAATAGATAAAAGGACTACCGATTTAGTGTGGCAACACATGATTGTAAGCGAGACTGGTATGTATTGTGAAGCATTTCAGGCGTCTGGTGGATTTACAAAACGATATAATGGGCCATGTGAATAAAAACTAGCAATTGCTGATAAGAAAATGGCATAAGAAAAAGCAAAAGGTCTAAGCAATTGTGGATATGCAACAGCATTTGCTTAAAAGAGTATGAATAATCAATTGCTTTTTCTAATAAGCAATTGTTGAAAATTATATGATAACAACAAATATTGTAAACCAATAAAAATGGTACTGAGTCGAAGGCTGAATGAATTTGAATGAAGGTTGAATGAATACTTATATCAAATATTTAAAACATATAACACTCAGTTTTGAATAAGTTCGTTACCGTAACTCTCTTTAGTTTTTCTCATATTCGAAACAATTTATAATCCATGGCTTATTTCTCACTGGAGGTTCGTTATGGAAGATGCGACCAAATCAGAATCTTTAAATACTTTTTAAATAATGTTTTTAAAGATTATCCTATATTACTAGAAAAATACAATTTATACCGGCTATAAAAATGACAAAAATAAAAGACTATCGAGATTCTCCAGGGAGCTGGGCTGGTATATTTATAGTATGTCCTTAGCTAACTCATCTAGTATAGTCCCTGTCTCAGGTCGTATAACTACTATTCACAGTACAATGCACCATTATATTAATCACGTGTCTAAAAAATGTGTTAATATATAGTGCGTGAGCTGCCTTTTAATTTTATAAACTGTCGTCGCTAAAGGATTATGTATCGATTCAAATCTAGATTCATTAAAAATTATCTGATAGTACTACCGATTATGTAATAATGATAGGCAAAACTATTATTCGTACCTTTTCAGGTTTTAAATAAAAATTTCTGTTTTGAAATAATATCTATTTTATGAGTTTATGATTTTAGGTATTTTAAGAATGTATATATAGTAAATGTAAGAATGTAAGTATAGTAAAACTAAAATTTTAATATATAGGTTAATAAATTCTTAATAGCAAAAGATAAGTAAGCCTTAAGTGAAAATGTTAAATTCTTTTTTATTTCGTACAAGAAGTCAGAAAACGTTATATAATAGCAAATAACAAAAAACTGACATAATTGAAAATTACTTAAAAATAGTTTATCGTATTATCATATAACATACATAACGCATATGTCACAAGAATAATTATTAAACCGATTCAGTAATTAGGTCTTACGCAAACAGTATCAACTATAGTGGGGTGTAGAGTAGTCGATACTCGACTCTTTTCTCTTGTTTTATTTTGACATTCTTTTATATAAACTTGTTAAAATTGCTCATTTTTTTGGTTCAAAAATCATTGAAATCAGTCGAAAACTAAATACTAAAAACTAAAATTTTAAAAATAAAAACTAAAAACTAAAAACAAATAAAAAATAAGTAATAACTTTAACGATTTTCAATCTTTTACACCAAATATATAAGTCTCGAGCTTAGAAATAAGATTTTTTTAAACTTTGTATCGATTTTTAAAATTATATTCTAAAGTTTAGGACTGAAAGATGTGGTAGTCCTGGCTTCGCCTGGTCTCGGGGTTAGAAATAAGATTGGTTTTAAGCTTTGTTTCGATTTTATTGTTTATTTGTAATGTTATCGAATTTTTGTGATTTTATCAATTTTTTCTCAGGCACTAATATGTGTTTAAAGGGGTACCAAAGAAAAATAAGTTTAATAGTTTAATATTGAAATATACTCCTGCAAAGCACTTGCAGTTAGTTGTCTGTGCTACGCATTCGCCAGTTTAACTCGTTCTTCGCTTTCGTAATTTATCGATGTTTCACTCTTCATCATATTCATTTTTTTGATTTGATCGATTTTTGTGATTTTAATATGTATTTAATGTGGTACCAAACACATTACGTTTTAATTTGTGTGCTAACGCAAACTACATACAACCAAAGACAAACAGCAAACATCATACAACGAACTTGAAACAAAAACATCATACAAAAAAAAACTTCATAAAACAGAAACTAAAAGTTAAAAACTAAATACTAAAATTTAAAAACTAAAAACTAATTATAAAATAATATTGTTTCCTCAAACGTTTGTATATGTTGTATTGTATTCTGAGTCATAAAATCTGAGTCATTTATAACAATATAACACAGAAGTAGAGTAATCATGATATAATTCATGGTAATTCAAAATAATTCACGTTATATTAGTCATGTTGTCTGTACCTAGTTGTCAAATGGAGAATAGTTTATTGTACTAAACCTAATTACCCATAAATTTCCAAGTTTACTTGTATCAAAATAAATATGAAATCTGTAATGAAATAGTTGAAAATAATAACACGTAATCATATAACTCATTGTTCTATGTACTCAGTACTATTTAATCCAGTAAATTCTAAATGTGTAATGAACCGTACTTTTTTATTTAACAGTAGTAAATTTTAATTGATAATTTTTTATTGATTGTTAAATGAAATAGTACTCTGTTAAATAGAAAAGTACGCCTGTTAAATAGAGAAGTACTCTTGTACACAATGAATTATATACGTTAAATTACCTAAGTTTCGGCTGTTAAACTATATAATGATAGTCGTCGCTGCGCGACTCGTACATTATAAGGGTTTAACAGTCTCAACTTAGGTAATTAATGTATACTTAATCATTTATACAGTACACTATATATGTTATTATACAGTACACAATCTATGCTATTATACAGTACACTATCTATGTCATTATACAGTATACACTATCTATGTCATTATACAGTACACTATCTATGTTATTATGCAGTACAATATATTTTATGTTATTATGCAGTACAATATATTTTATGTAATTATTTAGTACAATATCTTTAATCTCTATAAGGATTGATACATTATACAAATGAAAATTACTAATTATATACTATAATACACTATATTATATAATTTTTTTGTAAAGTTTATTTTTTCTGCGTTTTGGAATTAGTCGTTATTCAAATAATTTTTTACATATCCTGCTGTGTATTCATTTAACTAAATGATTGATATTCATGCACTACTAACTATTCGTACAGCTCCTGATTTCACAATAAATTTAATTATAATAAAATCATTAAAATTAACTGTGTAGTATGTACAGTGAATTTATGTAAATTTTTGAAAAATATTTTGTTGGTGTTTACTATACTTTGGAATGTGGAGATTCCAAAAATGTTAATTCTAAGTATATACACACTATATAAAAGTCTAAAATCTAGAATATAAAATTATAGGCGAACAAGTTCAAAAAAAACTTATGACTGACCTTTATAGTATAAACAGCATTTTACAGGGGATCTATTGTTTTTGTAGGTTTTGTTTTATTACATTAACGTAATACTATGTATCTTAGTTATAATTGTAAACAATGCCTAGAATTTCGAGAAAAAGAATAGCAAATGTTAAAAATGCTGCCAAAAGGAGAAAAATTATGGACAAAATTCAATATTACTCCATGAAAAGCCTGTTTCTTTACCTATTAAACATACTTAATCAAATTTATCATCAACATCATCAAATCTACAATCAACATCATCAAATGTACCACCAACATCATATAACTTATTAAATCAACAAGCCACGGAACCAAAAACACCACTCCGAGTAAACGACGAATGAGATCATCTCTTATTCAAGAAAGTTGAACTGAATTACATAATGCTACAACAAATGAACTTGAGTTTACTAATTTTATCTGCAATATTACATCCTTCTGAGAGTTCTGTTTGTTTTGAGAAAAACTTGAACATTGTCATAAAGCCATCAAACTTGTCTGCTATTGTGACCATTACACGTATTAGTTGTCTTCATGCATTTGATCATTATTTTAATAATAATATAATTTATAGTTTTAATTTCTCAGAATTAATTCTATTAATCATATTTATGATGTCATTTGTTTAATTAGATTTTTGCTATCACACCAATTAAAACATTTCTTTCACATCGTTCCGCTTTTCTTCTATGCTCCAAATTGTATGTTAAATTCTCAAATGCTAACTGCGCAATTTCTTAAGATACACTGTGGTGTGGTCAATTGCTCAAGTCTAACACAAATATCTGTCTATTATAACCGCTCTGGTGCCTTTTCAGTGAACAGTCAAATTAATTGTGCTCAGTTTTCTTCGAGGTTATTCTTCTTAAACATTGAACAAAGCGTCGCGGTTGCTAAGAGGGACGAGATGACATATATAAGTACAAAAAGGAACCTTCGGTTACCTTCTAGAATAATTCATTCTGTCAAAGACTTCAAGTAAGACAAGGATATTTCATTTAGTTTTATTGCATACCATTTGTTATTATATTTTTAATTAATGATTCTTTTTTGTTTTAAATAATTTCCGTAAAATCACCCGTACCTGTTTTATACGTTATATTTTACAAATTTTATATTTTATATTTTTACGAATTATGAGTTTATAAATACAATTTCCGTTATATGTGATTTCATAAATTATTTAATTGTCTTTAATTTTGTTAACTATTTCACTGGATTAATTGAATATTTGATTAATTTATTTATTAATGACGTCATTGTCTTAGACATCACATTAAAATATTTGTTCTAATTCTTGCATCAAAATTGTAATGGGGACAAATCTTTAATTAGTCAAGTTGTATGTATTTTAAAATTTTTCATGGTTCAAGTTATTTACCGCATAAATGTCAATCAATCATTTCATTCAAGATAAATTATTCAAATTAAACAGATATTAACTTTGACTTGAACTAATTCTCAGTAGCTTCTAAAGTTTACTCCTTATTAAATATACTTGTCGACGTGCAAATAATTGTCAGTTTACTTTTATTATAATTTATTAGGGCCTTTTCTAATTTTGTAAATGTTAAACATAACCTCAGTTTTTAGAATCTTTATAAGCGAATATATATATTTATAACTGTTCTCTGTCGAACATAATAATAATATATTAAACCATTTGAGAATTCATAATAAAAATTAATTTATTAATTAAATTTCAATTTAAAAGATATTTAAATCATAAATATCAAACTTATGAGCGTCAAGAAGGTCAATCTGATTTAAATTGTTTTATATTGTTTTTAAATTGCCTGGTTTCATAATCAAATTTATTGTAATTAAATCATTAAAATTAAATTTGATCAAAGTTTAAACAACAAAATGTTTGATAATACAATTTCTAGTTTTTATTTCTCAGAATTAATTTCTATTAATCATATTTATGAAGTCATTCATTTAATTAGATTTTTTCTATCACACCAATTCAAACGTCTCTTTCACATCTTTCCGCTTGACCTCTTTTCTTCTATGCTCCAAATTGTAATTTTAATTCTCAAATGCTAACTGCCCAATTTCTTAAGATAAACTGTGGTGTGGTCAATTAGTCAAGTCTAACACAAGTATCTGTCTTTTATAACCGCTCTGGTGCCTTTTCACTGAACAGTCAAATTAATTGTGCTGTTTTTTGGAGTCCTGTCAAACATTGAACAAAAGCGTCGCAGTTGCTAAGAGCTTTTCTGAAGAATAAAGAGAATCTCGAATCATGCAACTGTTGAAATATTTTTTATGTTTATTAAATTACAATAATGATACAAATAATTTATACACCTTTCAATAAATTAAATGAATTGTGTTTTTTTGGTGATTAACATAACAGAAAAAGTTTTTTACCGACTTGAGACCAATTCTTTGTTTAAAAGATCAATGTAATTTAATAAATATGAAACAAATATTGAACAAATAAACAATTTTAATGTTTACTATTCTCATTTAGAATAAATGCATTAAAATGAGACTCTTTTCTTTGCAAATATGTTTTGACGCTCTATAAAATGCTTTTTATGGTTGTATTTTTATTTCAGCTAATTCAATAATCAAAAAAGAACGATGACAGGGCAAATATTCACACGTAAATATGAAGTTAATAGTGGGAATAAATATTGTTTTAGTATTTCTAAACTAGATCTTTAATCTATGCCATATTATAGATTTTAATAGATTATTATCGATTTATTACTATTAGTAGTGGCTTCATAAATGCATAAACATTCTGTTCTTTATCTCTTAGAGCAAGACATGGACGATCTGCGAGCGCACTATGAATCGGAACTTGATTCAAGAGATTTCGTAATACACTGTATGGCAGAAGACCTCGAGAACGTTCGAAACACGGTTTTCGATCTGAACGAAACTATTAAACAGAATCACAGAAATAACTACCTAATCCACTGTGTGGAACAAGACTTCCTCAATGTCAAAAACACGGTTTCCGATCTGACCGAAACTATTCAACAGAATAACAGAAACAACTACCTAATCCACTGTGTGGAACAAAACTTCCTCAATGTCAAAAACACGGTTTCCGAGATGACCGAAACTATCAGAAGGAAACACTCGTGCACAGACTGCAGATGCAGTGAGTTGAAGTTGACATCCCTTGTTTAATTATCCTTGATAGTGTCTCTATTTAATATCTCATTATATAGATAAGACTTCTAGTAATAATCGTTGTATACAATTGTATACAACCACTATAGTGGTTACGTTTTCTACAACGATTTGTCTTATTAATATAATAATCGTTACTGGATTTGAATCTTAATTCTTTTATTATTTTGCTGAACTCTATTTTATGGAAATTTATTTATTCGTTAATTTTATACCTTTCATTATCAAATTCATTAGCTATTTGGTTCCTAGTATAATCCATTAAAGTGGAACAATATAATCGAATAAGATTTTAGATGTCTTTCTGCTCATAATCATGTCACTTTTATGTTCTCGTGGAACTATAGAAACTAGATTATTGGAGCAATCAAAAAGATTTGGTGGTCCTTTAGTCAAAAGTTTAAACAATTAATTTTGCAAGCAAAAACGATTTGTCAATTGAAAACCTAATTTGGACGTGTTCCATAAAACACCACTCTTAGAGGTTTTCTTTCATTTTTGTCTAGAGTCAAAAACTTTTTTTTTTGCTGATTTTTTTTTTATTTTAGAATTTCAAAGTATAACATGTTTTCTTGCATGTATTAAGATATTATGCTTGGGAAATACTTATAAATGTAAAATAAAATTATCATATTTATTGCTGATTCATAATTTTTTATATTGCCTCCTATTATTATCTATATTCCTGTAAAATTTTTTGAAAAAAAATACATCCACTTTCATAATTTCAAATGCTCATAAATATTTTTCTATATTAGATGGAAACTTGCGTTTTTTTGCATAAGAAAGGTCATTTTCCATTGAACATTATGGATAAAATAACTCATTTTTCAAAAAATCTCTAAGGATGGTGTTTTATGGAACACGTCCCAATTACATAAGTACAAGCTCCTTACGACAAATAAAATATAAATATTTCACTTTGAGAATATTCACTCAAAATTTTGTCTCGACGACGTAATGGTACCTTTCAGGTAAACATATCTGTTCTAAGATGTTCATAACATTGAAACCTTTGCTTTTTGTTCTCTTAATCGATGCTTTTCAATTTTACAAATAACTTTTAGAAAATAAAATTTGCTACAGTTGATAGCAGCTATTTGGATTACAATAAATTTCCAGTATTAAAAATAATCCTCTATAGGTATTATCGATTTCACTCACAAAGTTGTATTTGATAAAAATTACCTCACTTACGAACTAACGGTTCATGTCCAATAATTATGGATACAATTTGTGAAATTTAATAAATGTTGCATCGATATAGAGCGAAATATTTTATTTTGATTGGTTAATAAAAACTGAATTAACAAATAAAATATTGTTTAAACACTAAATTTCTATTTGATTAACTCAGCATGACGAACAAAATTTTAATCATTTCTTATAATTGTTCCTTCAGATGTCGATACCCAGAGAGAAGCTGTTGCTGCAAACACCTCAGGTGAACTCACCTATATTTATTTCAAATTTTTTCGGAACAATATTTATAGTTGAAAAAGAATTCAGATATTATTTCTGATCTATAAAGTTGATCCAGAAAAACCGTTTTTATTATCTCCAAAAGTTGAAAATTGTTTGAATAAAATATTTTGTCACCCACTAAACTATAAAATATAGTTTAAACACTGAATTTCTATTTGATTTACTCAGCATGACGAACAAAATTTTAATCATCTCTCATAATTGTTCCTTTAGATGTCGCTGCCCAGAGAGAATCTGTATCTGCAAACACCTCAGGTGAGCTCAACTATCTTTATTTCAAATTTTTTCGGAACAATATTTATAGTTGAAAAAGAATTCAGATATTATTTCTGATCTATAAAGCTGATCCAGAAACTGATATATTTTCAACGCCAAAAGTTGAAAATTGTTTTAATAAAATATTTTGTCATTATCTTCAGCTGTTGAAATCTGACTTCCTCCCACTAAACTATAAAATATTGTTTAAACACTAAATTGCTATTTGATTAACTCAACATGACGAAAATAATTTTAATCATCTCTCATAATTGTTTCTTTAGATGTCGCTGCCCAGAGAGAAGCTGTAGCTGCAAACACTTCAGGTGAGCTCCACTATCTTTTTTTCTATTTTTTTCAGAACAATATGTTTAGTTAAAAACATTTTAAATATTATTTCTGATCTATAAAGTTAATCCAGAAACAACCGTTTTTATTATCTCCAAAAGGTGAAAATTGTTTTAATAAAATCTTTTGTAATTATCTTCAGATGTTGAAATCTGTCCTCCTCCCACTAAACGTAAGCATTAAGACATTTTTTTGTATACATACATCTTTCTTTTTATAAATAGAATACTTTTTTTAAAATAAATGAATTATTCTTTTCAAAGTCACTTTTTAAACTTTGAAAATCTTTTTATTTCTGAATGTTTTGATGATAAATTTTGTCACAATACAATCGAATATTTCTCCTTTGATTGAATCCAGGAATGATCAACATGAATGGAAAGAAGCTCCCAGGTCTTTATTCAGATTCAGGTCTCGCTCTGATGACCCAAAATCGGGAGTGTCTGTTTGTTGCAAATTCATATTGTAAGAAGGATGAAGACGACAGATGGAGACAAGTGTTAAATAAAGGAACAGATTCAATCTACAGTGTTCCAATAATTATGCCAGCTGACCTGAACGGTGCAGTGTTAAAAATGTGTCTGGAGGGAACTGGAGATGGAAATGTAAAAGTCCAACTTAAGATTCTTGATGGGAAGTTTAATGACGAAATAAGAATTCCGCTTGGAGGAAAAATAAAACTGAGAATTGAAAACAAATTTTTTGAAAACAGTTTTGTAATTAATGAAAAGAATAAATATTTCGATGTTCTTGAAATTAAAACTGAAGGATTGTTGGCCATCAAACGTCCAATTATAAAACTTTTTTTTTATCCAAATTAACTTTTTAATAGTAACATAGAATGGTCAAATTTTTTAATTTCATGTCATGATTTCAAGTTGAAAGATAATATTTTGTTCAAAATTATAAAAACAATTCACAATAAAAAGAAATTAATTGTTTTGTGAATTATTCTTATTTTTCGTCATAAAATATCCTTTTTTTAATTCTTCTTTATTCCTCCATTAAGCAAGTTTTGATAAATTAGTGAATGTGTTTGTAATATCCAATTTTAAAATATAAATTAAATCAGTTAAATAACAAACAGTTTGTGATATTTTTCCCATAATTTATTCCATCATAAATATAAAATACCTTATTAATAATATATTAATTTATTTTATTCAAATTAAAACTAATTTACATTAAGTTTATCGATTTCAAATCTTGACAATAAATTAAAATATTTGACCATTAATATTTTTGTTTAGCTGACTATGACTATTAATTATTATATTTCTTCTGTATATATATATGTTTCCGTTTTAAATTTGAATTGTTGTTTCATTTGTTTTAATTAGTTTATTGTTTTATTACAATATAATTTATTGACAATAAATTGTGTTTATGAATATCTTGTATATTTATATTTTATCTATCATCAGAAATTTTCTTTATTAATTCTTTTGCTACAAAGATTATATCTAATGATTTCATGCTAAAATCATGTATAATATTATTTTTAACCAATTCCAATTATTAAAGACTTCTTCAACTATCAACATTACATGTGTGACTACTGTGACATTATATTTAACTTAAATCATTGTTATTTCTATATTATTATTATTTTTTTAATGTTTATACATTTTAGTACTTAATTTACTCTAGCCACTACTTTAATATATTATCCTTTGTTGAGAAATAAAGTCTTTTTGATATCTTAAACACTATTCAATTAAACTAATTTACTATTGCATTTATTTAATAAAGAAAATAAAGACTTTCACGATTATTTCATAACATTTTACCCGGAATTATAAAAGTACAAAAAGAGTCAACTACTCCAAAGCTCTCTACTCCTAATACTAAAAACCGCTCTAGCGAAAACGAATATCTCTTCGGTGATGAAGTTAGCGACACCGAGACATTATCTAGCTGGACAAATTTTCTAACTCATAAACAATAATAAATTTATTTATTAATTCATAATTATTAATGAATCCAGTATCATTTCTAAATTGATGAAGGCGAGCGGTCTCTCGAGGAAACGAGTACAAAATTGGCTAAAAAATCAATGGGCCTACTCCCATACACAAACCGCATGGCGCAAATTTCCCTTTCGAAAGTTCATGGTGAGGAGAATGGATTCGCAATGGCAGGCAGACCTTGTGGAAATGCAACCCTTTGCCCGGGAGAACAAGGGCTATCGCTATCTAATGACTGTAATTTATATTCTCTCACGTTATGCATGGGCAGTGCCAATTAAACGTAAATCAGCCGTTTCCCTCCATGCGGCCTTTAAAACACTATTTCGCAGGATGACACATGGACGAGTGCCTCATCGACTCCAAAAGGATCAGGGTCTTGAGCTTGAAAATCGACCTGTACGCAATTATCTTTGAGAAAAGTATGGATTTGAACAGTTTAGTGTTAAAACAGAGTATAAAACGGCAATTTTTGAACGATTGAATAGAACACTTAAATCATGCATGTGGAAAACTTTCACGAGTTAGGGGAATCACAAGTGGCTTACACTTTTACCAAAACAATTACAGTGTTCATCGTACAATTGGTAGAGCTCCGGCAGATGTTACAGCTGAAAATGAAATAGATGTTTGGCTATATGTACATGGTGGTAATACCCCAGATTCAGTCAAGAAAAAAATACAAAATTTGCTATGGGAGATCGTGTTCGAATTTCAAGACACAAGGTAACCTTTGATAAAGGTTATGAACCCAACTGGTCTGAAGAGTGTCATACATAGCGTCAATTTAAAGTTTAGTCCAGTCACCTATCGTATACGTACACTGGATAATAGTGAAATCATTGAAGGTTCGTTATACAATCAGGAATTGGCTCTACAATCAGCTATTAGCGATCGTGAAGGATACACCAGAATTGACCAGATATTACGTACACGAGGTAGAGGGATGAAGAAGGAAGCGCTTGTTCGTTGGCGGTGTTAAAATCAACCTACATGGATAAAATATAGCAAGATTGAGAGAGTTGAAGATGCCCCATACTAATACCGGTTTTCACTTAACTACGCAATTCAATCGAGCTGTCAAATATTTCCAAAGACTGGAAGATTGGTATTGTTGAAATCTTTTTTATCAATGCGCCCAAAACTATATGAAGCTGCGCTAAATAGATTTAATTGGATTTTTCTCAAAGGAGAAAAACTAACTATACTGTGATGCATGCTCAAAAACTATTGTTGGTAATGCATTAGATGACTCTATTAGTATATTATATAATAGACCATTATATTTTCCCTTTATGAAACGTTCAATCGATATTATTTCAATTAAAATATGTGATGACGCCGGTCAACTCATACCGTTCATTGAGAGAGAAACTGTCATCACACTTCACTCTCGAAAGCGGCTATAAACAATGATGAAGTAAGTAAAATTCATTATATAGTAAGCATAGTTTGACATTCAATGCCGATGAGGGGTGGTGGATTTCATGCATCCATGCTCGTATACGTCAATTTGGGAGAGGTTTCTTCAGCACCATCAAAAAGATTTGCTATTCCTATACTGAGAAAATTAATGCAACACAGGTTAAATGCTGGTAAGCGTGTTGCACAATCTGCCGTCAAAGTTGGCACAGGTCAATATATTGGAGAGGATATACTAGCCCCTCGCGCTGCGAACCAAAAGGGCCTATAAACAAAAGTAGGAATTCTCCAATTCCATCTAAGAAACGAAAAGTGCAAAGAATCCGCTCCAGCAAGAAGACAAAGAAAAGAAAGAGCAGAGCCAAGAATATCTGAATCTAATTATGTTGCTTACAGATAGTGATTGTCCCTGCACCAAGTCCAAGTTGGGGCTTTTTGATCAACGACCAATGCAAATTGTTATGGACCATGCACAGTGGGTTGATTTCCATCCTCTCAATAGCGTTTCCCAAGAAAATTCCCTGATAGAATTTTCCATTTCGGGTTCCTCCGATGAATATATCGATCTTAATGATACCTTTTTGAAGCTGACCTGTAAAGTTGTAAAAACAGATGGGAGTGTTTTTTGACGCCGGACAGACATGTGCTCCTGTCAACAATATTTTACATAGTCTTTTCTTTAATCTTAAACTGATTATGGGTGAAATTCAGCTGGAGGGAGGAGTGCAGCTATATCCCTACCGTGCTCTTCTCAGTAATATACTTCAATAGTCCCATTTAGAGAATGGAAGTCAACTTGTCGCAAGTCGTTTTGCTAAGGATTCTGCGGGTAAAATGAGAACATCCGAAAATACTGGTCATCTTGCTCGACTGGTGAGCACTATGAATAGTAAACCCTTTCAACTATTCAGTCCCCTTTGGCTCGATATCATTACACAGAATAAATACCTACTCAATCAATTGGATTTCCAAATTAGACTCGTGCGAGCCAATTATGATTTCTGCATGATGTTTGCTGGTGGACGAATTAAAATTATCGATGCAGTACTACATATACGACGTGTAAAAATCGCACCAAGCATCATTTTGGAACATGAGAGACAACTTCTGACTCGTACTTCTATATATCCTGTACAACATACAGAAATTCTCACCTATACCATTCCACAGGGGAGTATAACTCATAATAAGAAGGGAATATTTCGTGGACATATGCCCAAGTTGATCATTGTTGGAATGGTTGATAATAAGACTTATAATGGAGATATTGCAACTAATCCTTTTAACTTTCAAAATTACTCTCTTAACCATTTGGCTCTCTATAAGTATGGAACAACTCTACCCTTTAGTCCTCTAACACTCGAGTATAGCAACATCTTGTGTATTGGAGAATATATGACTCTCATACAAAGTCTTGAGCTCTTTGATCGCAATGAAGATTTTGTATTTCCCTCGAGGAGTATGCTGCAGGCGGTTATATTCTCTACGGATTCAATCTAACAGACCATGCTTAACCCTATAAAGAGGGTAATCTTCGATTGGAGGTGACATTTAAGGATGTACTCGCAAGCAATACAAATGTAATAATGATGGCGATATTTGATGGTATAGTGGAAATTACACGCCAACGCAGTTCTCGTCGACTACAAGGGTTAATAATGTTAACTAGTCAGGAACTCGGTCTTCTCAATACTAAAAATCCACAGTTTTCCAAAAACTGTTTCCTTGGAATCTATTCCTTGAATCAACACCCGTCAAATCCTAAAAATACCCCACTTGGGCTCATTTTGAATGCTGATACTGCCAATCTACTTGGAACATACTGGATTGCTGTCGTTATTCTCGCCAATAATCATGGAGAAGTCTTTGACTCGTTTGAAGAACCGACACCACCCAGTCTACAACTCTGGATGAATAAAAACTGTCCTCGAGGTTGGATTTCTCATAAACAATTTTTCCAAGTCTGTTGACCACCATATGTGGTGCTTATTGTCTCTATTATCTATATCACCGTCTTATGCTTAAACATGGTATGAATGATATCCAGAAAGAATTACTTGCTCATGTTAAATTATTTTCCATAGTTTTAAGAATAAATTATTTTCTTTTTATAATATTTTATGATCATATAAAAAAATCTTTGTATTCTCACATTATTAATATATTTAAATAAATACAAAATGAGAATGATCAACTCAATTTATGAACTTTTCAATTATTGTTTGGTAGGTGTATAAACAATATCCAGCAATAAGCAAAATACTTTAATATTAAAGATGAGCGATACTAAGGGATTTTATATCCCTAGAAATGGGAATCAAAGTGTATCAGATGAAACTAATACACTATCGGAATATTTAACTCAACTGCATACACCGGTTGACCTTGGAAATGACTGCGATCAATGGGGAATTGGATTTATGGAAATGTCATTTGTGAATAGGATAAATACCATAGACAAAGAATGTATTCTTATCGAGACTACAGAAAAAGTGGAATATACTCAACTTACTTTATCAAAACTTCCCCCCGATCCGTGATTAGTACCCGGAATACGGGCTGGTGGAATACAATTGAATGGAATGTCTTACATCACCCGTAAAATCACAGGAAGAATAAGTATGGATCAACGCTGGTTTGACTATGACTCGAAGAAGAATCGATTTACATTTGAAACCGATATTAAAAATTTAGAAAAAGTTTTTATGAACAATCCTCTCGTCATCCTAATGGGCTTTCATCCACTAGTTGGAAAAATGGATGCATTCCAAAGAATTAGAAATACTGTTATGTTAAATCGAAACAGAATGACTATTCATTCGAATAAAAAGAAATGGTTAGCACCACATGCTCCTTCAATATATAAAAAGAATGGAAATGATTATCTTATCATTAGACAAAATAAAGATATCTATAAAGATATCTACAAACAACATAACTGGTGCTAAGCCAAATAGTACTAAATATATTTCAAAATTGGATAATAAAAATACATCCGAATAGCAATTCCATCTGGCTATTAGAAAAAAGGGCGAAATAATTAGTGGATAAAGTCAACAAAACGAAACTAAAGAGTAACTTAAAATTAATATCTCCTTCGATAGCGCATTCAATCGGTTTAAATGGAATTTACCAAAACCTTCAAAAGAAAATATGCAAATAAGTCTGTTGCATAAAAAGCCACTGGAAGATATTCTAGGATTTTCTGAATTGAAAATAAATAAAACCACTACTGCTTAATATTCACCAGTTCTACGGAGAGGAATTAATAGCCTCGATGTCTATTGAGATGTCTGCTCTGAGATGATTGTTAGAAACTCACTTGTTCCTCTTTTGCGTATAGTAGGCTTACCTACTATTGATTTAGGGGAAAACGTGGACATTATCTATAATAATCCGATTTATATACCCTGCATGAAGAGTTATATCGATACTATGTCAATTAAAATATGCGATGATACTGGACGTGTTGTACCCTTCATTGAGGGTAAAACTGTTATAATTTTGCACTTTCGAAGACGTTCATGAACAAATCATCTACAATTATCTAAAAAGTTTATTCATTGTTTAATAATCACTATGTTTATTTGTGCTTATTTGTCTCTATTATTAATATGCTAATTATTTAATATCTTCTTTCACTTCTATTATAAGAAGAATCACAGAGTCTATGTTATTATATTAATATATGTTCATATACATACATTATTCTTAAAATTTAAAAGTATACTATTAAATAAAAACGCTATATATATGCTTATTTATGAAATAAAAATT
Source organism: Vannuccia rotundouncinata (assembly GCA_034780395.1). Classification (NCBI taxonomy): domain Eukaryota; kingdom Metazoa; phylum Platyhelminthes; order Proseriata; family Coelogynoporidae; genus Vannuccia; species Vannuccia rotundouncinata. The sequence continues at coordinate 14,363 of JAUZNC010000985.1, read as the reverse complement.
TGCTTTTAAAAATATTTTGTTACTTCTTTCTAAGTCTTATTAAAAAAAATATAAACAACAACTTTTAATGAGTGGAAAAAAGATAAAAATCAGAGTATATTATCCTACAATATCACAGGAGATGGATGCATGTAATATATATATAGAAAACAATAAGATAAATACGTAAAAAAAACACTCACGGCCTGATTGCCATTGACTTTCACATTCGAGATAAAATAAGTTATAAAAACTCCAAGTCACTTGGAAAAAACATGTAATTCAACCTCTAAAAATCTCCACTTCACTTAAAGAAAAATATATAATTGAAACTTTATGAAAAAATTCACTTAACTTGGAGAAAAATAAAACTCTATTGTGCACAACTTAGATAAAATTAAAAAAACTCCATTTTTCATGGAAAAAATAAAATTTGTGAATACATAAATCTATACAATTCTTTATGTCCAAATTTCCACATTTTAGAGAAAGAAAAAACTCCACTTTATTTGGAGAAAAATATACATAATCTAACCAACTCGAGGTCTCTTTAATCCCGGTTCACAGATGCGAGGAAGAATGTTCAACCTTTTCTTCGTTGGCCTCTCACTCAGTCCGCTGAGAAGATGATTACCAAAGGGAAGGCTCTTATCAAAAAACGTCCATGTCCTCTTGTCCTCGAAAAAAGAAAAAGTTTTCTTCGAGTACGTAAAGTTTTCCACTTGATGATTCTTTGAGCCGATACGCCATAGTGTATTCGAAAATGTTGTATGCTCCAAAAAGACCTTCTCATAATTATCATGAGTGATCTCCATGTTGAGCGTAGCCCGTCGTACTCCCTCGGCTCGCTTTAATTCCTTGCCGTCAATGGCTAACATGGAGTAACACTTCAACCGGAGCAGGATTGACTCACGAAACGGTTTCCCGGACGTCTCATCTTTGATGCACACCAGTCTGGAGAAGTCAGAATGTGTGGGCGGATAGTTGGAGGTGTCCAGCACTTCGTCCCTCCGGAGCATGGAGATGACATCCTTCTCGACGTTGATTCCAGTCGTTTTCATAAAGAAGGAGTCGGTGTCCCCGCCCAAGATGTCAATGGAACCACCGAGCTGACTGGGGGACTCATAATGTAACTTATACATGATGAGCTTGGATAGGTCGAGAACGGCTTGTCCGATATGAATTGGTTTATTTAGTAGAACCTGGTCCTTGTCGAAGCGGATCCCAATCAGACTTTCATTGAAAATTACAGAGCTGAGGAATTCCGGTCTTGAAGAAAATGTAAGGAGTCTTTCCTGAGTAGTGCAGAGGTGAAACTTCATTCTAAAAATATGGAGATTACGAGATATTAGAAAATCGGCTAATAATATAAAAATTGAATTAAATATTACGGACGTTCTCCATCGTATTACCAAATAACGCGTTGTTACGAAGCTTGTAGTAATCCTTCTCCAATGAGTTGGATGCCGCCTGACGTTTCTGTGATATATGGCTCGAAAAATGCCAACTGGTTGAACCGAAGAGCGCGTCAAATTCGAGTCCATTTCATACCCTGTACTATGTAGAATTGTAAAAGCCGGCCGTGAATCACATAATCGTCTTGTCCCAGTGAGTCAGGAAGAGCTTAGTAGTACCTCGCAACACCTTGTCCTTGCCACCACTGAGTCCTCGCCATTGATCCCGAATTACCGTTCTGGAATTTCGCATTTCTCAGTTGCGAAGGGTAGATCGCAGGTGCGTCCTGTACCTCCTTAGGATATTCGAGATCCTGGCAAGCTGCACCTCGATACGCACCTGGAAAGATGAAAGAAAATAGAATTTAAAAGAATTTTCATTTAATAATAATAATTAGAAAAATAAAAACTTACCGGTAGGATGGTCGTGCTCTCGTACTTTCCACTTCTTTCTGGACTTATCATTCGGATTAAAGCGGTCTGAGCAGATGTAGCACAGCCTTGTCCTCCGATGAGTAGACTCCTCTTTTGTCGACATTCGTACAGGGTGGTGGGCGTTAATCTGGTTCCACTCATACACTTCCTTGGCCAGAGCAGAGAGAGCAATCATGGCCGTCTGAATGCAGTTATCCTCAGAAAAACTTCATAGGTGCTGTTAATCGGAACGGCTATGAGTCCTGGATTTAAAGAAATTGAAGGAATGAAATAGCAGCTCCCTTATGCTCGACTCTGTTCCCGTTCTTCTGCAGAAAACATTCAATATTAGCGTAGACGACGTAGGGCAGGCGCTGTACGGCCTGATACTTCTCGAACAGGTGTTGGGTCTTCTCTAATGATGGTACCAGTGTCTCCGGCTGGCCCGTGTAGCAGTATTCTTGATGTTTCTGCAAATATTTATCCTTCTTAAAAGGTTGGAGACAACACTCGCAGCTGATCCCCGTTGATTTCTGCGTTGAGAAGATGATTGAAGTTGGGGATTCCTACATAGAGGGACTTTCCTTCCTACTTCGGAGTGGCTGTTAAGATGTTAACAAGTCGAGGTTCCGGATCGTCAACATGTTGTAGGGAATATCCACAGGCGCGCAGCATACGTAGTGGATGGTCTTCATTCTCCTCAATCCATTCTAACAGATTAATGAAGATTCCCGGATTCAATTTCTCAAATCGAAGGATATTGGCAGCAGTGATGGGGAAAGTCAAATCGGTAAAGTTGAGCTCCTCATTCCACTGAGCATAAGAAATAATGCGTTTAGGATTCTTCTTCTACTCTTTAATATCGGCATACTTGAAGCAGTTGTCCTGGTTCCGGTTGTCGAAATAGAGAACGTCATGCTTCGCTTTGAGCCTCTGTGGGAGTTCTACAGCTCCAAGACCGCGACGATGAAGTATGCTGTGATAGCGGGTGATCCTCATGTCGAGCCATTCCACAGTCTCAGTGATCCAGTTGGAACCATTCTGAATAAATTGTTCGACACGTCTCAAGAATTCGGCGATTACATCGTCAAAGAACGTGTCACTCGACACAACCATGGCTGGAAGTGAAAAGATTTTCTCCTCAGAGCGAAGAATATCTGCGGTGTTGGGATCAATCTGAAAAATCTTCAGGGTGAGAACAGGCTGAACCAACAACTGTAGCACGAATGTGAGCTCAACTGACTGCTCTTAAAAAGGAAAACTCATAGTCTAAAATAAAAATTAAAAAAATAAATATAGCAAGTATTTTATACTAAGAGAAATTTGGACATGGCTCCTGGGCCATAATTATAATTTTATGTTAATATTGTCTGAAATTAAAACTATTAAAAATTTGGGCATGACTCCTGGGCAATAGCATATTTTTTAAATTACTATACAAAATATATTATAAGTATTTGAAATTAATGAAAATTTGGACATAGCTCCTGGGTGATAGGATATTTTTAAAATGACTGGGTAAAATATTATAAAAATGTTACAAGGATTTTAAACTAGGGAAAATTTAGGCATAGCTCCTGGGTAACATCATATTTTTTCAATAATTTATAAAAATATTTCACAAAATATTGACACAATATTATAAGTACTAAAACTTTTGAAAATTTGGGCTCCTGGGCCTCATTGATATGATTAATGTGAATTTCCAAATGAATTGTAAATAAATAAACGAAAAATGATAATTTTAAAAATATATACTGCACATATGTATTGTTATTTAAAATTTAAACAGCATCAATTCTTGTCATGCAATCCGTCATAGCCCTTTTATACAAACATCCTGCCAGCTATTATGAACAGGAGTAATCTGACAAGACTCAATGACTGACATGGAACTCTACAGACAATAGCTGACATGGAACTCTACAGACATTCGTCTCAATGGTTTACGCTCTTGCGCACGCCATTAATAGAGTAATAAACCACATCCACAGGCTCATCCCAGGCAAGGCGACATCATAAATTAAACTTAATTAAAATATATGTACGCATGGTAAGATTATATTAGAACATATTGAAAAATTTGTGCAATATATTCCTAAAAAAATATCAACAAAAGAAAAAATAGATCTAAATGAATTAAATTTGGAAAAATTGTATAAAGAAAATTTTTTTGTTTTTTATTTTATGTTATTTTTAATATTAAAATTTTTTTAAATTAAAATTTTTTTTTTTCGAATTTTAAAAATTTAAAAATTTAGTTTTAAAAATATAAATATTTAAATAATGCACTTATTTTAAATAGATGATGGGATAATACACACAAATTTACACCGAAAAATAGGGATTATAATAATATCGGAGAGAGTGATGTGGAGTCGACCGTCAGAGAGCTCGTACAAAATGTGAATGAAAACAGCGACTTAGACACCTCCTTATATAGCATGATACCTGATTCGCAGGGGGGCGGGTCTCGCGGCCAAACAGAATTTAGCAAATAATTTTTTTTTCGACCAATCAGAATCGAGGAAAAAGTGTCACAGACCTCGTCTTCTAATACTACTTAACTATGTTATTTTATCTAACAACTACAATAATTCATGTTTTCATTATTTCTAGTAACCTTTCCAATGACATTTTAATATATAACATTTGACTAAATGGATTAATTATTAATTTATATTCATAATTATTACCATTTAGAGATGTAATCATTCATGCTACACAATGTATTTCACACTTCAAACATCTCTAAATAGTCCACTTATAAATATAGCTGATATATTTTCTGTTATAATTATTAAATCTACATTATCGATATACATCATGTTTATTTTTTCGGATTACTAATTATATTTTAATTAGAAATCCTATTTTAACTACGTTTATATATTTGTAATATATATCGAAATTCAGTGATATATAATAAAGTACGTAATTGTGTGTAGAAATGAATAATAATAAATTAAATAAATTAAAAAAAAATATCTAAAAAAATTATTTAGTTTCCTTTAAATTTTTCATATTGTTTTAGTTATTATAATTAATTATATTATTATAAATAAAAAACAATAGAATTAATGCGCAATAAAAATAAAAATAAAAATAAAAATAAAAATAGAAATAAAAATAAAAATAAAAATAAAAATAAAAATAAAAATAATACTATATAACTTCTATGTATATGTATTATATTTTTGTGGTATGCGAAAGAAAATAACTAAATACCCAGTGGTTCGAAATCTAAATATCCTAGCAGGATACCTAATAGGTCACTTTTTAAGCCTTGGTCAGACCTTATAGGTAACCTACCAGGTTTTATATGAAGCTTAGGTACCTAGCAGGTACCTAGAAATCCTAGGTAAACTTATAAGTTACCTAAGGTATAAGTAATCCTAAGAATCGTGGGATCTTATACGTTTACTTAGGAATCCAAGGAACCCAAGGTTACCTAATAAGATTTTTATGTTTCGAAACATTGGGTACAATTGGTACAATAGGTACAATTTCTAACATTCCTGACAATATGACATGATTATTTTAAATTGTAGAAATATAGAATGATAACATTTTATTACAAATATATATGTATAGTTATAAAATCTAAACATACAATAAATAATTTTTGATAATCATTAGTAATAGAACTATACTATCAGTATTAAAAATTATAATAGGTGCATAATGAAAATGATAATTTGACCCTGTATATATGATTGTGCCTCAAATTACATCTTCAAAAATTTTAAGTATTGTAATAATTTGGAATTTTCATTTATCGACATGATATATAGATAACAAATTATTTTATTATGCAACCATTTAAAACGAGTGAGTTTAATTTGTGACACTTTCAATGGACATAATTTTCTCATAACCCCCTTTGTAAGGACCCTATAAAATCTATAATAAATTATCTTTGTAGAAAGAAGTATATACGATGTAAATTAAACTTTTTAACTCAATTTCTATGTAAATAACAATAGCTCTACTGTAGTTCGTTAAAATGTTTAGCAGTGTAATTGAAACTATAGTAAAATAGGTCTGAATCGCAAATAAAATTTACAAAATCTACAAAATTTTATACTATTGAACAATCTTAATTTATCCATTGTTTTTTGTGAATTTGTCAAGCAATTTGAAGTTAAAATTAATTATTTAAATGAATTAGTCAATTCTATCTTTTGAAAATGGAATTATATATATATATACCTGCGTGATCACAAAAGACTGAACATTATTTATATGCATAAATAGAAGTGATTTTATTGAGGAAAATTACAAGAGTGAATAGAAAACACGATTTTTTGAACCTCTTTTTCACAATAATCTTCTATTGCATCCAAGAAAACTTTCCGTAGTCGAGATTTGGTTGTGACTTTTCCAAATTCTTTAAAGACATCTATAATATGTGAATAAAACAAGCAAACTACTTAATGCAATTGTCCCATATACAAATGTCCATTCAAACGGATTACTGTATGGTATAATTAATGAACTCGACATATGGAATGATTATATAACTCTGTAAATGCATTCATCAATCATTACCATCGGATTAGGTTTTGCAAAGTATCTACATATTTTGACTTGATCAATATGAAATATTAATAGTTATATTGTCTACAGTAATATGTTATTACACTATTATCAATAGAATAATTAATGTAACATATCAATCTATAAGTCCAAAAATAATATTTGGAATGTTTTTGTAGCATTTATCAGAGAGTCTCACTAGCCACTCATAAAGTAATTGGAAGAATTATCTCGTATTGGTGCTTGGAAAATGGGCATCTTCGAACCTTTCAATGGATTAATTGTCTCCCCATTCATGACCCTTCTCAGTGCATGTCCGGAGTAATAGATTCCCACGGTCCCACAGAAAACCCCAATTAGGATAATGCAGACATCCAAGAGTTTGATATACCATGATAAAGAGTGGCCCTTGATTCTAATATGAAAATAGGCCGGCCACACAAAGGACAGCATTGTTCCGGTGAAGCTACCTATCAGTCCCATCAGAATGGCAAAATGTGGAATGAAAATAGCTAAAACGAGAGTCACTGCAATGACGACTAATCGTAGAATTAATGCCCAAATTTTAAGACTGCCATTATCTTCAAAACAACTCGAAAATGCTGTCTGTTGGGTGTTCGATTTGGAAGGATTTTGAAAAAGTGCAGTTTCAAATAGTTTCACGGTTGCATAGTAGGGAAGAGGATACGACAGAAGACATTTCACTAGAAGCGCTAGGTTTACCACAATTTTGAGATTGGGATTAGCTATATTATTTGTAATTACCTCTTGTGTTTTTTCCCCAAAAGTGATAAACCCAACGTAGCCGAAAAGGGCCTTGAAAATGGCCGCAACTAAGTGTGTTAGGTAGAGCATACATCGAAAGCGCCTAGGTTGGATTAAATTCCCTTCAAGGGTTGGCAGAAAAATATGCGAAGTATAACTGAAGACTATGATACCAAGAGAAATAGGAAATGTCCAAATATCGATCTTGAATTGAACCGCCTCTGGCTGCCAGGTCTTGTATCGGGTGATGCAAAAAATCAGAATGATAGCATTGATGATTACATGAGTGACTGTGTTCCAAAAACTGATCCAAGAAACATGACGCAAACTGTTGAGGAACGCGCACGGCAGCAGACAGATCGAGCTGATCATTATCCACGAGCTCATATCCAGCCGAGTGTTGGGAAAGCTGCCTAGCAACAGATCTCCGCATAGTACCAGGTACAGAATACACGTCATCATTAGTTCTATGATTTGAGCTAAATTGACTATGCGTCCTCCAAACCGAGCCCCCCAGACAGCCTCAGCAACCTCGACATAGGACGACCGGACTCGCACCCGCTCACCGGACTGAGTTCTTTCGTAGAGACAGTCGATCAATATCTTCCCGGTGTAACCGCATATGTAAGCCATCGACACGATAGCAATAACGGCCCAGTACCCTCCGTGTTGCACGGCGTATGGAAAGCTCAGAATAAACATGCCCTGGAAGTAAGAAGATAGAGTAAGAAAAAATAAATAAAAGTTTTATACTAATGTTTTAAAGCAGAATTTGAAATAAATGGTATTCATAGATATTTCCAGAGATTATTATTTCCTCTGTTCAAAAGCTATCTATCATTTTCTTATGTATTACTAAATTCTGTACTAAAATTTAGAACCTCTTTTAAATAATAAGATCACGTTTAGTTCATTCAATTTCGAGTTAAGTCTTTAGTAGTTATCAGAACTTATAACCTTTTCTGCCGAATTTTGAATTAATCTAAATTACTAAAAATTTATTTCCTGCCGATTTTTGTTTTTAACATATGTTTATTGTTTTCCGAAATAATTTTTATGCGATATTCGTCGAAAAATTGTCAGAACCTTAAGGTTTAGCAAGAACTGTCAAATTTAAAAAAGCATTATATTTATTATGTATACTGATTAGATACGTGGTATAGGTATTGTGCATCCATTATTAATAATAATGTATAACAAAATCCACACAGTAAGTAACAAAGGTTATAATCTTAATTCTGTCAGACTGCATCAAGTGTTATAAGCAACTCATTTTTTTTTTAGATTTTCCGGAAATAAAAATGGATATTTGGGATTTTGTAATTCACGATTTATGCAAAAACAGTAGAATTATATGGCTACCAGTTCACACAGAACAATACAATTTAAATCAAAAGTGTATGAATTAATGGTTGTGGGACTATACATTTTAAAAAGTTTATGCATTAAACATGATGTATACAATGTACCTAATGACATGAAATTGATGACAATATTAAAAAGAATGTAATAGATTTCGATAATTATGGATATTTAATTCTAAATTCAAATTTTAATCTTTTTGAATTTTTGATTTTAGTTTTCCCGAGGACATTCGAAATTTCATAAATTTTTTTATTTTTAAAGATATATAATGCCGATATTCATGTTTTTTTATTTTACAATGGACAACTATTATTTGCATTACTTATTTTTCATTTATTCTATTAAATATTTACAAATATTATATTTTGTATTTTCTTATTTTCGATCCATTTTTCAGGAATATACATAGTCACAAAAGTTATTAAAAATTCTTTATTTAATATTTTATTACAGAATTATTTCTGGAATAATTTTTTAGTTTCATTAAAATTATTATAATTATAATTTATTATAGGAGAACAAGTGGGAATAGTTTTTAAAAGTTAAATTGAATTTACTTTAATTATAAAAAAAATTCACATTAAAAACAAAAATAGAAATAGAAATAATATACTTTTTGTGTTCCTTATAATGAATTTCAATTAAAATATAAACGCATGAAATGTAATTTATATTTTAGTGCGTTTGTTTAAGGCTATAAATAAAAAACAGCTCGTATTTTTAGTATAAGCATTAACTACCTATTACGAACTTAGCAAATTATTCATGTTTTATTATGTTGATTACAAAATATACAAAATTTGCTTATCTTGAAACTTTATTTCAAACTAAATTTACTAAATCTTGAAGAATTGGATAAACTGTAGAACATGCATAATATGTGACGATTCAGTTATCTTTTTCTCTGTAAAAATTACAATTAAAATGATCTATTTATTATAAATTTCAACCTCGATCTTCTTAATTTTCCAATTAAACTTTTCCGATTCTGAATCTGAAAACAGTTTCGTAGTCGTCTCATGATATACCGAGGCAGTCTGATTGGACATAATTTTGATGAATTCCGAAGTGGAGACTACTATTACTATTAGGTAGGTACTATTTATAAAGTAGATAAGCTTATAGCTTCCCCCAGGTATTGCACGAACACATACGGTATCTCGCCTAATTGACATATGCTCGCGTGACCACCAAGAGGTACTCTATCGACTACCACTGGACTACTGGCAATTGCCAGCGTTGCTGATCAGTCGTGCTAAGCACTAGGGATGTAAATCCAGCTTAATAGCTTCTTCGACTGCAAAGTCCTTGGTTCAACTTTTAATCAGCCACAGTTGCGCTCAACCCATCTCATATTTTCTCTGTTCGGGAAAGGAAAAACTTCGGAGGCAGGTAGACAATTTAATTTGAGTGCGACCAGCAGCGTATTAGGAATCGATGACTTTCGATTTTCTGCAGTGGGTACTATAGATTGAAATGGAGTTTCAAGATATGCATTGCAATTAAATAAAATTATCTTTTTAAAGTTCAGTCCTGCCTTTTTAACATGAATTCGGTAAAACGATGTAACTCTCTTAAATATATATATTTTATATTTTCACTTTTCACAATTCACATCATGTCGGTTTTGTTTATTAGAATCTCTCATAATTATAAATATTTTGTAATTTTTTGTGAATATACAATTCATTAAGCAACGAGAATCAACAACATGATATTTCATAACTGCGTATAATATTTTTTGATGCAGTATAGAACCTCAATAAAGGTTTTTATATAGTTGTGTAATACTTGCGTAAAATAAACCTCCCCAAGACTGTTGGACAACTTATACAGAGTTGTGTGCGCCATTTTATTTATATAAGCAGTCGGTACTTTTTAATGAGACTCAGAGATGGTGTTGAGAATTTTATAGAGACTCAGAGAGCAAAGTTATTGATTTATTTTTTTAAAATTACATTTAATTAAAACAATCTTTTTATAAGAAAGATTTTTTCCAATTTTTTTATTTGGATAAGACTTTGAAGTTAAACTTTGAGTAATAGGGAGGTTTTCCTATTTGACGAATGTTAATTAGGCAGACACACACATGATCATGTAACGATTATATTTGTTCTATAAATCGAACAATGTTTCAGGTTTTCAAATCTATAATAAAAATGTTTATCGTACTGATAATTGAAAATCTCCCAGTAGAAAAAATGTCGGTGATTCATTGTGTTTGGAAAAGATTTAAGAATGCCCGGAAACTTGTGAAGCTGGACATCTGTCTTTGAATAAGATTAGTCTATAAGATAATGTGAACTGGTCCATTTTGTATTTTTAAAGCGGAGCATTTTTCTGATACGGAAATACGAAATACCCATGGGAAGTTCGTTGCAAAGAAAACTATTTCTTTTTAATATTAAAAAGAAGCACGTGTGTAAACTTCTGATGACAACTAGATCAGAAAAGATACGCGGACTTTAAAAGGGAATGGAAACAACAGACAAGTGATTTAATGGATGCAGATCGGTTTTGCTGAATTTATCTTATGTACAAGAATTCTTCGTTATTCTATATTGAATTTATTTTGATTAATGAGAAAAAAAATGTACAGAAAACATTATATTTTCGTGTTAATGTATTCACGCCCTAATTCAGTTCTCATGTACATAGACATTATAAATAGATATTAAGCAAAATTATCCCAGAAATTGTTTAAATCAGATTTTAAATTTAGAATTGTTTCGTCATTCTCGAAAAACATTTTTCAAAATTAATTAGACGGAATTTTATAGCTTCTAGTACAGATAACGACAATTTGATATTCGTTCTTTGATATTTTGAGGCGATATGAATTTAATAATTAAATATATACAGTTTGCTGGGTTCTATAGTGATTAGTATGATTTTTAAATAATTGTTTGATATATTTTTATGTAATATAAAACATAACAATTAGCGTAATTCAAAATGTGATTTATTCATTTATTTTCAATTTCGTGTTGATTAAAATATAAACTCGATAAAAAATATACTAAAGTAATCAGAACACTTGTCATTGATATAAAAAATATACTAATTCAGAGTAAAAAAGTTGATGCAAATTTTTATAATTTTTACAACCGGAATAACACAAATTGTATAATATTAGAAAAACATCGTTTTCTATTCTTTCTCAAAAAGATAGCCCTCTGGTTTATGGATTGAATTTTTTCAAAACTTTTCTATTTTTAAGCGCATTGAAAATATCTTTGATAACAACATAATTTAGACACCACAAAGGAAAAACGCCACATTAAATGTGTATTTGTAAAATAGCAAACAAGAAAATGTGAAATTTTTGTGTTTCCAAATTTATTTGAATTATCTTTTGATAGTTATACAAATAGAAATGTTTTTTCAAGAAAATACTCCAATGAATCAACCAGATTATAATATTCAGTGCTAGGATAAAATTATTAAATTGTAAATTTAATAAATTTGTAAACGTGCGTATTTATGAAAATCAAAACTTACAAAGCAACATACTAAACCTCATTTTTCTATATGATAACTTTTATTAAACGATATAATGAAATATATTTATAATTATTCTATTCTATTTTATTTAATTAATAATTTATATTTATTCATCCTAAAATACATATAATGCACGATGAATTTTAAATACACGAAGTTGAAAATCCAAAAGAGCGCGCTTTCCAACGATTTGAAATAATTTTTAGGCTAAAACAATAGACTGTATTGTAATAATTATAACAACAATTTTTTAATCTCCGATGAACAAAGGTGAATTCTCATATCGCCATATAATGATGTTTTTCATCCCATGTTTAAAATATTTAATCAATGAAAAATTCACTATGTTAGACGGCGAACCTAATATCAAAATTTACTTCTGAGACTATTTTAAGATAATACAAACAAAAAGTTATTTATTGGTTTCTTAAAAGTAGGACTGAATAATGGTTTCTTTTAAATTTTGTACTCAAATTTTTATTTATAGTATTAAAATAAAATATCTTCCAAGTAGTTCAATAAGAATTATATCATATTTTGTTTAGGATACATTATTTACACCTTAGAATGAATCAAGAAACATTTAGCATTAAAATATTGCAATTTTCTAATTAATTCAGCAGAATTCTACACAGAACTGCACCAATGATTAAAAATTACCTGAATTGCATTTGTAACATTCCATGCAGCCTGGAGCTCAGTGATCTTATTCTTAGTCTGGCCTTCCTCCAAATCATCTTCATTGTCGTCCTGAGGCATCTTAGGCACGGTCAGACAATTCTCCGGACTTTCACCATCCTCTTCTCCATAGCGGAAGTTCTTGGACTCCTCGCCATAACCATAATCGGCAGTATAGTCGACCGGTGCGCTATAACAGGCCTCCGAATCAGCGTATCCGTTTGCGCTGACCCCACCTCCCCCAGCGACAACACTGTCCACGGTGTGGTCAGGGGCTTGGAGGCTCTCCCTACGGACACCAAAGCGAACGAAGTTGACCTTTTCATCGGGAGGATGTGGCCTAGGAATCCAGTTTCGTACTCGTCGTACACCGTCTCCAAGATGATGCAACAGAGGGATAACCTGTCTTCGGACACCCGACATTGGTGACAATTTACAATCAGACAATAAAAATAACTTTTAGGATTTTGAGGTATGTATATTAAACATAAGTTTACAATTGCACAAATTTGTATAGATTAGTAAAGTATTTAAATTGAATGATTTTATTTATTTTTCACAACAATTTATTCCTCCGCATTAGATTGTCAATTTCTCTTTTATTTAAGTCCTATCAGAGAACGATCTGTGAACAGAAGAAATCGTCAAATCGCTTTGCGATCGTTCTTAGCGAGATATGTCTGCTCACATTTCTATTTTTATAGAAAATAATTTTATTTGATAAAAAATATTACAACGGTGTTTGATTAACATTTCATTTAGGAGAATTATTTATTATTTTAATTTCCTCTGTATTTACGGTAATAATCCAATTAAACCAAATAAATAATGCAATAAGCGTCAAAAAATAAATAATTTGATATTACTAATTAAAGAAATAATAGAAAATTAGGTAAATTAATGTTTTATATTCAAGTCTTTTGTTTTAAAATCATTAACAAATATGAAATATTTCATTAATAAACTTACAATTATGTTTCAAATGTTTTTATGAAAAATAGACTTTAATATTTAAAGATAAGTCAACAAATTTTATATTGTACAATATAAATGTAAAAACTTTACCTTGAGCCCCATTTTTCATGAATATGGTATTCACGACCAAGTCTTAAGTCACGAGTAAGTTAAAGACTAAAAAGCTTTTGTTTGTACTCAATGTTATATTTTACATTGACACAACTCAACTGATTCCGATGCATACGTTGCATAGATTACTTACATCTAATGAAACAGATTGGAATTAACTATGCAATTCTTTATTGTTTTTAGATCTGCTATAGACCTTTCAAAGAAGGTCTACCGATATTACTCTATTGTAGTTCCATCCCACACCGTCATTTCCAGATTTGCCTTTGGTTAGTTGTCATCTTGTCATGTTTTAATATCTAGCCACATAATTTAATAATAAGGTGTCTAAGCAAAACTTATTAATTGATTCTTTCTTATCAACAGAGGATATTTTATGTAGGCAATAGATGGATGAAGAATCAAATTATTATTAGGAATAAAATTAGTTCTTCTTCGATAATGGAATTCGTTTTGGTGAAATTTATAGTTTGAAATGAGTGAGTCAGTTTATATATATATGTAAATATTTATTTATTTATTTATTTATTTATTTATTTATTTATTTATTTATTTATTTATTTATTTATTTATTTATTT
>JAUZNC010000974.1:0-41528 GCA_034780395.1 Vannuccia rotundouncinata | reverse complement strand
TGGAGACACATCTGGTTGATTTCAATAATTCCCTGATAGACGATAGTAGACTGATGATGGCTGTTGTAGTCGAGCCCGTGGGGCGGAACGCATGTTGATTTTCAATTAAATGACAGAGTAAACCCTGTCTAGCATGTTATTTCCTCTTGTTGGTTTTATAACAATGGACTAGAGGCCCGTACGTTCAAGGATATCGAGGTCGGGGAGGGTATTAAAATCACCTGCTAAAAGAATAAAAGCTCCTTGGTTGTTGGTTTTAATCTTGACGACTGCTTCTTCCAAGAGTTTAACAAAGTCGGCTGTTTGATAGATGGGTCTAGGTGGATGGTACGCGGCTCCGATAAAAAAGGTAACCCCGTTGTACTGGCACTTAATCCACATAATTTCGTAAGGGGAGTTTCTCTCAAGTTATAAATCAGTCCAGACTTCTGCGAGAAGGGTGGTTTTTGCATATATGATGAGGCCACCTCCTTTCTGCTTGCTCCGGTCTTGCCTAAAGAGATTGAAACCCGGTATGAGAAATAGGTTGTCAGCATGTTTAGCTTTCATATGCGTTTCGGTGATGATTGCAATATCTATATTAAGGCTGGTGAGCTCGCAGTTTGCAGTTGTTGAGCAGCCCCTGATTTTGCAATGCTTGTTACGTTGACTACGTATAAGCTTGGGCCTTGATTGGTTAAGGCACAAGTCTTGATATTTGGTTGTTTTGCTTGCACGTGCGACCGCGGTGAAGGTGCAGCTGCAGGGGTCCCCTGTCCGCAATCCGGGCCTGCACGTGCGACCGCGGTGAAATTAGCCGGGTTTTGAGTATGACGGAATCATAGTGGTCATCCGAGAGCCATACCGTCAACGGTGAAGGATGCTCCGGTCGGATGTTATATGGTAGAACATCAAGGTAATCCTGTGGTAAGGTCGATTGGAATATTCGTATAACCCTCGAGGGGCCGTTAGCAAGAATCATTGGAAGAAGGTTTCCGAACGCCGTATTGTATGTTCTGTGATTGATGTAGAGATTGAGTTGGCCTGGCAGATCTTCGTTTGTGTAGAAGTTCGAGTAGTCTAGTCTGGCAAAGAATTCCGCTCCCAGGATAATAATGAGATCTTCGATAGTGTAGTGGTGTCCATTAGTATACAGGCGATGTTTTAGACTGTGTAGTAGACAGTGTCCGTCTCCTGGTGATTTAATGATACACTCCACTAATTGCTCATCGGGTAAATCCAACTTGGAATTTCCGTCAAGTGACAAATTAGGTTGTAGACTATTAATAGATGGGATGCTTGTTTGTTTAGGCAATTGGTTGTCAGCTGAATAAAATCGAAAACTATACTATTTTCGTGAAGCAACTTTTAAAATTGTGTAGTATGAGATAGGGACTTTTAACTCTACAAAGATCTTTTGTTCGGACAAAGACACCCCTCTCCCCTCCTATTCCGGTAAAATGCATGTTAAAGTTTTCCCGTACATTCACATGTTAAATTTCTGCGGACCTTACAAACTACTTAACAAATTTTTGAAAATTATTACAAATTATCCGAATTTTCAGAAAGATCGAATCAGTAGAAACTTTTTTATGATCAAAATAAACTTTTTTATATGGATCAAAAATGTGTGGTTAGCGAACCAGAAGTCTGAATGAAATAAAAAATAGGTGAGGCATCTCCTTTTGGGTATAGGAGAAGCGCCGCAAAAAATAAGTGAATTGGACTTCCCAAAAAATATAACGCTTTTCCCAAATGATCAAAATAAACTTTTTTTTATTATGGATCAAAAATGTGTGGTTAGTGAACCAGAAGTCTGAATGGAATAAAAAATAGGTGAGGCACCTCCTTCTGGGTATGGGAGAAGCGCCGCAAAAAAATAAGTAAATTGGACTTCCCAAAATTATTACGTTTTTTCCAAACTGGAGCAGGTAAAGTATATGCCGGACTATCGAGACCATCTGTGTATATGTATAAAATACCGTGAATAAGTACATTTTTTGCTACATATCCAAGCATATCCACACATATTCATACATATCCATACATATCCACACATATCCATGCATATCCACACATATTCACACATTCACGTTAATTTATACATATACACAGAAGTTCTCGATGGTCCGCCATAAAAGTATACCTGAAGATTAGTTCTGATATTCTCCTATTGATCATTTAAAAAAATGGTTAAATCTTTATTAAAATAAAATTCACGATAACATTCGGATAAATTGTAATAATTTGTTAAGTAGTTTGTAAACGCCACGATAAAACTTGGATAATTTGCTAAAATTTGTTAATTCTGAAAGACATATGTTTATATGTATTACATTAAACTTACTTTTATTTAATGC
This sequence comes from Vannuccia rotundouncinata, assembly GCA_034780395.1. Lineage (NCBI taxonomy): Eukaryota > Metazoa > Platyhelminthes > Proseriata > Coelogynoporidae > Vannuccia > Vannuccia rotundouncinata. Next base: position 39,189 of record JAUZNC010000974.1, on the reverse strand, counting down.
GGAATTTCAAACAAGTATTTATAGATGTCGTCAAGTAGAATTGGTAAATGTTTTCACTATGTTTTCATTTTTAGATTAAGTAAAGTTTTACCAATAATATAATTTTAAAAAGTGATTGCTTTTATTTAAAAAAATATTTTAATGTGTATTCATCTATAGCTATATATATAATTAACATTATTTTTAACAGATTTATTAAAATACATATAACATACTGGTTTTCTTGCTATTATTGTCATTAATATTGGGACTATATATTTATATATATTTTGAGTATCATTTTAATTATTCATATATAGATTAAAATCAGTATTATTTTGATTTATTCCTGTATAAAATTACTTTTAAAATATTCAAAATAGAATTTCATGCTTTATGTAAATATTTACTGCTTAAATATATTGTCAAATAATTAAGTCATTATGGTTGTAAATACAAGTTCACATTAACAGGTCAGTCAAAAAAAATAGTTTTATTTACTGTCAAACTATGTTTTTTTTTAAATTCTAATTTATTCATCTAGAAAACAGAATTATTAAAAAAGACACTTTCATATTAGATAAAAATTATTCAATTATTAATATACAATTAAGACTTATCTTTACCACTCAAAAACCTCTTGCTTGGAAATTTAGAGAGAAGAGGGAAGGATTGACATGTCACACTAATGTTGTACCTGCTCTCTGACAAGCAAACCTGGCATATGCTACACTAAAGCAGTTGTCTATATAATTAACTGCTCCCAGTCATTGATATCATAATTAGCATTTCTGGATTGGCAAGTAAGACAGTGTCCAATATAAAAATGTGCAAATCAATAGCAAATTGATTTAAATAAATTTACTTAAATAAACAATTCTACAGAAAAACATATTTATATATATATATATATATTATATATGATAATAAGGACTCATAATATGTATAAGAATTAAAAGAAATTAACTATGCAATGATATATTAACTGATTTGGTCTACTTCTGAGATCTATTAGTAAAATTATGGGCCAAACAATATTTCATAATTTTGTCTTTTTGCTTGTTTTTATTTTGGACATAATTTAATTAAGATTGATTATCTAGATAAATATTATTATGATATCAATGCACCCAGTGACATAGAGTTTACATTGAACAAATTGACAGAATCATGCCCAACCATCTTTATGAACATCTAAACAACTCTACCTTGTTTATTCACAAGCACATCAATAGACACAATCCCCCATGCCAGTTTCTCTGTAATATTCTGTCAAGGTGTCTTATAATATTCTTGTAATATGTCTTGTAATATTCTGTCAAGGTGTCAAGATACCCTTATTAACAGGTAACCTATTTTAATGTGTTAAGCAGTTTATTTTTCCTATCCTCAATGTAATATTTCTTCTGTATTGTATTGATTGTACATTGATTTACTCTTTTACACTATAATTACTATATCACTCACTATTACAATTCATTTTTCACTATAAACACATTGTTACTGTTTTGCTGCTGCAGTTGATAAAAATACTCAAAGGTTCTTGCAAATAAAAATATTCTACCCAAGAATGCCTTACTTTTTTTAGTTTCTCTTTATCAATATACATATAGAGAGAGATGAAAGCTGTTGGAGATGAGAGAGAGAGAAATAGATAGATAAATATCTATATATTGAAACATAACTAAATTTTTATAAACAGCTTTACTCAATAACTTTCTTCAATGCTTATTTGAATACATATTAATGGATAACATTTTTACTAGTACATATTAAATGAAAGTACAATTTTTTAAAACTTATATTGCAAATAAACAATGATGATGATCTCCTCAAAAGAAATAAATTAAGTGACCATAGTGAACAAAGCATATAAAATATACAATTATTATAACAGATATAGCATATATGATAGATATACTAGATGGGGTAGATATAAGACAGTACTGTTTCTTTCTGAACATGAGGACTGTTATTTCTAGGTGACAGGAGAAGGTGTGTCTCATGTGTGTCAAATCAACAGTGCAGCAACATTAACCACTCTTTTTGACACAGATGACCAATGTGTGGCACCATGGGACTGGTTCTCCAATAGAAAAAGGCTCTAGTAAACCTAGTCTGACATCCTTGTTAAATCCAGGTTTTACATAATCTTGTCAGTAAAGTTGTACAGGGACCAAAGCATGTTGGGCAAATGATTTGGTATCTGTATTTATCATTAGCTTCATTTGTGGCAAAGACAGGGGTTGATGGTTGCCAGTGTTATATGGGCTGAGTTATAATAGTTCAGGAGAAGCTGCTGAATGTGTTCTTTGTTTGTCACTGTGGCTTGGGAAATGGAGCTTGGATGGACGAGCTCGTGGCAACTGTCTTTTGAAACAGGTTCAGTTGATTGTGGGTCTTTGCTCATGACTAATAATATCAGTAGTACCATAGAATCTCCACTTGTTATAAATATGTCAGAGTCGATGCTCAAGACAATGCTAGCCTCCTTGTATATGTAGAACTTATCAGAGTTTTTTGTGACATTTGTAAGTTGTGCATCTTAATGGATTTATCTTCTGTATCTTTACCAACAATTCAAAATATCATGGCACCAATAATCGTTTTCCTTTGGTTATTAGGGACATGCATATAGTACATTGAGACCAGACTGGCACAGACCTAACTGGTGCAGTAAGGCATTACTGAAAATAGAAAGAGGTCATGGATTTATACTCAAGTTGAAACCAAAGACTCGAAAGTTTTCAAGAAGTACTGTACATTCAAATTGATGAAATGTTGAGGCCTGGCTTTCTTGTAATTCCTGATCGTGATAGTTGGCCATTGATGTGGGGTAATCTATGACAATGACAATGTAGCAGCACAGTGTGTATTGCCTTGTGCTCTTATGCTAATTGTTTTCTAATTTGATTTTTGCTCCACCATAATGCTCCTAGGGGATTGTTTTCCCCACAATGTTTGCAATTATCACCAAAGTCTGGGCAAGATTTATCAATATGTTTTTTTCTATATGAACTCCTGTGCAAATTACTTCAGCTGCCTGTGTTAAGGAGATGAGATGCTGATCTTTTGCACGCTTTTTTCGCTTCTATGAAGGGGATGACGTCCTCTTATTTCATGTCATGATTTTCATTATCAATTAATAATTCTATTATATTATGTATTTGTTCTGTGTAGGCTATGATGTCGGTGCAATTTTTGCCTCAACGCTCAAATTGCTTATCAGAATGTCCATGTAGATGTGCACCATAGCTGCGGATTGCTTCACAACGATCATGGCACATGTTATGATAAGCAACTCTTGCTACGGCCACAATTTCTTTGCATAGAATGCTTCAGTTGAACCAAAAAATAGTTTGAGAAAAGTGATTGGATGTGATGACAATTATAAGCAAATTGATTCAAAATAATTCTATAATCATAAATGGAGAAATTATATATCTATGTCTAAGATTATTTCTCTGCCGTAAAAATATAGTTTCAATAATATGAATAGAAAATATGAACTCTATGAAATGATAGTTTAATTTAAAAATAGAAATCTTTTTATTCAGTTCTGTGTTATTATTATCAAATATGAAAAAAAGTTAGGGACAGTGGCATATGAAAAAAAAATATTCTGAAAATTGTTTTGAAGAGGCACCTCCACATTCTACTTTTCGACGATAGACCGATTTTTAGAAACAGGGAACATTAAATAACGAAAGGTAGGTAATGGGCGTCCATGAGTGAGTGCAAAAGGGAAACCACACTATAAAAGATAAAAGAACACATCCTTGTTGACCCATCCGTGTCAAGCTTGCAAGAAAAATAGAAGTCAACAAATTAAGAATTGTATGTTGTCTCCAAAAGAATAAATTACATCCATATACATGCACAAGGCTATAACAAGAACTCTTAGAAGACGATCCATACCGCAGACGTCAGTTTTGTAATGGGCCAGAAACCATCACCATAATGTTTGTAATATAATCACATTTTCTAATGAAGCAGTGTTCCAATTTAGTAAATGGGTCTGTCAAAAGACACAATTTATATTAATGGGCACGCGAAAACGCTCATTCCATTATATAATTGAAGAAACCACAAGATAGACGGTTCATGGTTTGTGATTGTTGACATAAACTTTGCAACTTTTCAACAGCATGTTATCCAATATTGCAAGCGCCTTAGTGCTCCACTACACTACTCAAATGCTGCACGAACATTACTAAAATAAAACCTCCACACTCGTTGGATTGGTAGAATAGAACCAGTTGAATGGACCCACGATTTCCAGATCGATCACAGTCAGCCATTTTTCTTTATGGGGTGCATTACGAGATCTGGGGTGCAGAATGATCAATAAAAAGTCGATAGTTTGCTCAGAAAATTGAGGAGAAGGTCAAACATCACTCGGCATGTTTCGTAATGCATGTCAAAAATTCAGACGAATGTGTGAGTTCTGCATCAACAATGATGGAGGACATGTTCAAGATTTGCTGTTATTTTGTTCTGTTTTATATATTTTATTATGATAAACACATCAGAGTTTAACAATATACTTTTAAATATATAAATTATAATATTATAGGATAGTATAATGATAGATATAATAGATGGGGCAGATATACGACAGTGAGTATGTGACTTTAAAATATAAGTAAAAGTAAACATATCTACATATATCATTTCATAACAGTTGTAACTATATGCATACCCCAGAATATAATATATCATAATATAAGATTATACTTTCAAGGTATTTCAAGGTATATATTGGTAGTAGGAAAGGAGTACTTCTTAACAACCCCCATCCCCTTGCACTTTTACTAGTTAAATTTCTCCACAGGTTTACTAGTTCAATTGTGACCAATAAGAATTAAGTATCATGGTATACAAGGAGGTGTGTGAGTTGTTCTTTTTATTCTTATTTTTTGCAAGCTCTCTGACGGTTGTCTCTCGGTCGGTCTTCTCTTTACTCTCATCATTGAGGCGAAATTTATGCCTATAATCCCGCACATCAAGGTGGGTCCTCATCGCTGTGTCCAGTCTAAGGAAAAATTTCTCCATTTTATTGACGTTACTTCCACTACGGGCTCAACTCTGTTGTTCATGAACCCCATCTTCACTAATCCTCGAGGTCCTGGCAACGATAAAGTACTCGGCTATACTGAGACTCTGGAAACGGTTGTTGACGAATCGCGGGACCATCTTGCCTCTAACATTCAATGGGTGGAGACACAGGCGCTAATAAAACTCTCTACATTTATCTCCAATTCGATGGAAGCTCCGGGGCTGCCAACACATTGAAAGATATTTTCCTGGCCAGTCCTGGATTGCGACCAACTTTTCAAAAGAATGCAGACATATATTGGACAAAGCTAGTACGCAATTATGCTACTGGATTCGATTGGACCGGCAATTCCATGCAGATCAAGGATATGGGTGCGGGGAAGTATCAGTTTTTACTACGACTCAATTGGATCTACATCGGACAGCACAGAAATACTGGTGAAGTTGCCAGTCTAAACTTTACGATAGTCCACGTCCGTCACCAGGCAATAGAGTATAGGAAAACCTCCTTCACCTTTCTACTGGACGACAAAGAGTTGGAAAATAATGCGAAACTTTAAGATGATGTCTCACTGCCGTCGGAAGACTTTAAAAGCTTGTTGAATCTTCTTCAGCTCCCTCTGGTGTCTACAGACTTCATAACCTCTCGAAAGACTTCGAAAACTCCTCCTCCTCCTCCGGCGGCTCCCCACCAGTCAAAGAAACAGAAGAAAAAAGTTTCAAAAGTGATACTCCCCGTACCCATATCCCTCGAAGACGATTCATTTCAACCGTTTTACAATGATGGCAAGTAGTGAAACTAGTATTTAGAAATGATATACATAATAAAGACTAAATGCCTACAACCTAGACCTAACCGGACTAAATCTTGTAATCAGAATAATAAATGTTGTATCATCTTTTTTTTTGTATCATATATTTGCTTTATGTGTAATCTTTTAAATGCTTTGCTCCACTCCCCTTTCAATAAACGTGTTTTTATATTATTTTATCTTTTTTCATAATGAGAAACAAAAAAGTTTATCCATAAAGAATAATATATTTTAATAAAGATATAGCCAGTATACAAAATTCTCACTACTCCTGCAGTGTTTAAGCAGAGCGAAAGTCTATAATCGTCCAACATAATCGTTTCGGATACTTGAAAAATGCATAAGAAATAATTACTAAACATATAATCAAGTTGGGATTCGAATCAATGACCTATGAATTATTAGTTCGACGCTCTAACCGCTAAGCTACTCGACTATCCATTTTTACAGAATAATTATTAACCATATAATAGAGTAGAAAGATTTGGATTGCATGAAGTTTTGTCATCCAGCTTAAGTTTTAAAAGTATATCAAAGATTTTATACAGTTTTACTTCATTTAGAGGACAACATTTTAATACATGGAGTAGGTCGGAAGACCAAAATTCAATAACTATTGCTCTATAGCGTTTATGATAAAAGAATAGTTTTTCCAAAATTGCATCCAGAGTAGGTTCCTCCCAGGAGTCCATATCCGCATAGCCAAAGGCAGTAAATATCAGCTCAACGAGTGCCCTCTCACGCATTAAGTTGGGTGTCACCATTTTCGTATTAGTTAAGAATAGATAGTTTCTATTGGGAATCTCCAGCAGTTAGGAATTTTCGATGGAACAAAGAAAGATCATGAAACTGTGTGCAATTTCTACATCGACTATCCGCATGCTCGAGAGACAGTCGTCAATTGTGGGCAGGAGTTTTCCTGTAAAGACCACCCCCGCAATAAAGTCATCATGTCAGAAGGTATCGAACGTCTTCTCCATTTCATAGCTCAAGATGGGGATTTAGACCAGGTCTTTGCAATAACATAAAAGTCGACCATCTTTTTAATAATAATGTCTTTAAGTAGAGCAGATAAGACTTGTCCCGTAATAGTTCACTCGATGCAATATCTAGCAGTTGGAACCATCCAGATGTTTTCTTCACTTCAGTTATGTTGAGTTTGTAGTGACTGGAGATGTAGTCTTGTTTATAGGAAACTCTTCAGCAGAAGAAGTTAGAGGTAACGACATTGACCAATCACCGCTTGATGAACGATTTACTGAATTAATGGCTTATGAAAATACAGCGCATATAAGTAGGCTAGTACGATAAAGCCGCTAATAATTACTAATACAATTTGTCGTCCTTTGTCAAACATTCTGCGAATTGGATGTCCATTCTCATACATTAATTGGTATGATAAAACGTTGAAATAGGGATAAAACTCCTTAAATATCCCTACATTATTATTTTATTCACATTTAACAGATTTTAACTAATTAAATAAACATTTGTCACTTTTTAGCACATTTTAAGAAATTTCATCATTGCTAAAAATCCTTAAATATCCTTAAAAGTTTTTACATATCCTTAAATATCCCTATATTATTATTATAATTACAGTTAACAGAATTTAACGAATTTTGAAACATTTTGGTCCATTGTAACATATTTAGGAAAATTTTGACAAATTTTAGCTTTTGCAAAAATTCCTTAAAAACCCTAAAATTCTATAAAAATGCATACAAGTGTTGAATTTATAAAATCTTCTTCAAATGTTTCAAATAAGACCCATCTCGAGGCAAGCATATAAGCCATGGCAGCCCCAACCCTCCTCCAGAAACCCTCCAAGACAACCCGATACGTATCATAGAATTCCTGAGAAAAATTTGCCACGCTGAGCGGTCACGCAATTTAGCGGGTAATAGAAGAAGAAGAAGAAAGGAGAAGACCCAACAAGCTTGCAAAGTCCTCCGACGGCAGTGAGACATCTTCCCAAGGTTGCGCATTATTTTCCAACTCTTTGTCGCCCAGTATAAAGGTGGAGTAGCTTTTCCTATACACTCTATTGCCTGCTGACGGACTTGGACTATCGTAAAGTTTAGACTGGCAACTTCACCAGTATTTCCGTGCTGTTTCATGTAGATCCCATTGAGTCGTAGTAAAAACTGATACTTCCCCGCACCCATATCCTTGATCTGCATGGAATTGCCGGTCCAATCGAATCCAGTAGCAAATTGCGTCCCAGCTTTGCCCAATATATGCATTCTTTAGAAAAGTTGGTCGCATCCAGGACTGGCCATTGAATGTTAATCAACAACCGTTTCCAGAATCTCAGTATAGCCCTGTACTTTATCGTTGACAGCACCTCGAGGATTAGTGAAGATGGGGCTCATGAATAACTGAGTTGAGCCCGTAGTGGAGGTAACGTCAATAAAATGGAAAGATTTCTCCTTAGACTGGACACAGCGATGAGGACCAACCTTGATGTGTGGGATTATAGTCATAAATGTCGCCTCAATACTATAATCTGATGAAGAAGTCATGATGAGAGTGAAGAGAAGACCGACCGATAGACAACCGTCAGAGAGCTCGTAAAAATGAGAATGAAAAGAACAACTCACACACCTCCTTGTATACTATGATACTTAATTCTTATTGGTCACAATTGAACTAGTAAAGGTGTGGAGAAATTTAACTAGTAAAGGTGCGGGGGATGGGGGTTGGGTTGTTGAGAAGTACTCCTTTCCTACTACTTATATTACTTTGAGTACAGTATGTTATTCCGCAGCTTATAAAAATGTTGCGAAATAGTTACAAATGTATATATTTAAATGTGGAAAAAAGTTTACTTTTATAATATTGATTTCTAACAATTTTTTAGAGTTAAAATCAAATTTTCAAACTTTCAAACTTTCAAACTTTAATTAATTCTTTATAGTAGTTCCAAATAATATTTTTAATTTGTTTTTTTATATAATTTGTAGATTTTTCAATAATACACAATATAGAAGATGGGCTAGATCGAAAGTTAAACATTTGTAAAAACATTTAAAATTTTAATATTTTAAGGAATCACTTTCCCGTATTTTGACATTAGCCCTTCAATTACTTCTCTCTAAATGTTTAATTATAGTAGGTACTAAAATATTAAATTTAAATTAATACTATACCCTTAATGAAAAAATACAAATATTTAATATAGCAAAAATAATTATTTGTTTTAATTATTTTTTACATTTTATATTAAACATAACGAATTTATTTTGTAATATAAATTTTTATTATATAATTCTTTTTATTGCAGGTATCCAACACGACCATATTTTCCGAAATACATTATTTATTCTATTCCAAGTGTTGGCATACGTGAATGCGTTAAACGAAGACAATCTAACCAGCGAAAAACCTATCAAGAAAGAAGGAGAAGGCATTCTTTTAGTAGGTTGGAATATTCACGAAATTTCGAACTATCTCACATGGACACTTTTCATTATTTTAGTGATTTTCTTCAAATTTGTCTTTCATAATATACCACTGATATCTTCAATAATACCAGAATCGTGCATTCTGATAGCCCTGGGTAGTATATTTGGTGTACTTGTTGATCGAACATTTTCAAATGCACATCTGAAAAACTTTCATATTGATCCACAAAGGTTCTTTTTCGTACTGCTCCCACCAATAATTCTAGAAGCAAGTTTCAATTTGTATAATCGGAACTTTGGTAAAAATCTGTCAGCAGTGTTATTGTTTGCAGTGGTAGGGACCATAATTAATTTTGTCTTTATCGGTCTTTCATTGTGGGGACTGGGAAAAACAGGAGCTTATTCAAAGGGGAACTCAGTGACTTTATTACAGTCTCTTCTTTTTAGTTCAGTAATCGTTGCTGTGGATCCTGTAGCAGTATTGGCAATTTTTCAAGAAATTGGTGTTGATCAAACTCTCTACTTTCTTGTATTTGGTGAAGCCCTTCTCAACGATGCGGTTACTGTAGTTCTCTACGACATAATTATTGCTATGATTGGAATGGAAGATATTAGCTTGAAGGAAATATTTCTTGGTGTTGCATCTTTTTTTTCTGTATCGATCGGTGCCTTATTGGTTGGTTGCACGATAGGTTCAATTTGCTGTATATTCACTAGATATACATCCTCCACTCCTGTTCTTGAGCCCCTTATTATATTCTCTTTCGGTTATTTTAGCTATATTGTTGGTGATCTTTTCAATTGGTCCGGCATCATTAGCATGATTGGTTGTGGTGTCATTCAAGCTGCGTATGCTTTTAATAATATCTCAGAGACTTCCCTGGCTACGGTCCATCGATTAGCAATAATGTCAGCTTCAATCTCAGAAGCTCTAATTTTTCTTTTTCTTGGGGTAGAATTATTTGCAGGAAAACTCGAATTCAACCCCGGCTTTATGCTGTTAACCTTATTTCTATGTCTCATATCCAGAGCTTTGGTCACTGCAATTCTCAGCTTTACTTCAAACCATTTTAATTTAGCCTATCACAAGATATCATGGGCGGAACAATTTATTCTTACTTATGGGGGCCTAAGAGGGGCAGTAGCATTCTCTTTAGCGACTCTTATTGAAGAAAAGAATTTTCCAAAAGTTGGAATTACCAAAAAAGTTATAAATACAACAACTCTTTTCATAATATTGTTTACTGTTGGTGTCATGGGAATAACAATGAAACCTATTGTTAAACTTCTTAATATACGTCTTGAACCAAGTCAACCTGAAACCCTTATGGCAATAACTAATGAATTTGTAATTGATCGTACCGTTTCCGGTGTAATATCTATTTTAGGCTCAAAGGAAGCATCTTTTCTAGGACATTTTAATAAATTTAATAAAAAATACATTCGCTTTATTCTCTTGAAAAACTCCAATACTTCCCATGAAAAGATATTAGATGTATATAAACAAATGTTTATGGACTTACATTTTTCAAAAGCATTAAGAAGTTCAAGGAGAACTAAACGCTCGTCTGTGTTAGATGCATTTACATTCAAAGGTTCCGCGTCCTTTGACGACCCGAGTATATCGGATCAAGTAAAAAGAATGAATATCTTTTACGAACCAGGGGAAGCAGAAAACAAATCTGACTACCGAAAGCTTAAACAAAATGTAAACAACTTTAAATTGGATACTTTGATAAGAACTCTGCATAATACTAAATATAAAACTGAAGCCAGTGCCTTTGTGAGAACCATTCACGAAGTTGATTTACGGAGAATATTTATTCATTCTTTGGGAAAAAATGAATTCCGTGTAATTTCGCATTTTGAATCTTCAGAATCTTCAGAACCAAGAATAAAGAGAATAGAAACTGCTCGAAGAATATTTTTGTAACTATATAGTCCTTTTCCGTTACAAATTATATTATTACATATAATATACGTACAAACTAAATTTTATTGTTAATTGTGTTCAGTACATTTTGAAAATCTAATTTTCTGTAACAAAATAAGTTTACATTAAGTATACTAAGTTTACATATGTTAAAATACAGCATGATATTGTTATTTTTAATAACTGTTTTACTATGTGAATTTATAATACAAATATGTATAAAGGTATGATATGTGTCACTCTAATGTATTTTATTGTAATATGTATTCTAATTTACAGAACAATTAATATATTAGAAAAAAATATTTACAAGACTAAATAACATTCTTTATTTAATTTAAAGTATATGTGTAGTTACATATTTAAAGGCAGGCTCAATTTTAAAATAACCCTAGCACGACCAGGCGTTTTATATATCCCTAGAAAGACTAAAGGAGGGGGGGGGCAAATTGACCCCCATCCCCTAACGCTTGATAGAAGCAATCAAATTACAAAAAAATGCAATAACTTCTTGGTCATGAAATTGATCGAATATTGGTATACATTTTTTGATTATACTACTTGTTTAAAAGTAGTATAAAGTTTTTTTAAAAAAATCTTTTTCTATAAATTTCTAAATAAAAAAGCAATTAAAATTCTTTTTAAAGAAAACTGGATCCATATATAGTCAAGTGTTATTATCCTTCGTGATATCTGAAAATCAAAAATATAAAAAAGTGACTTGTATAGATATTTCAACGGCCGTGATCTGGATCATAAAATAGAGTGATCAAGATGACATAGTTATAAAATTATATGTGGTTGGAAATTTGGAATTCAATGTATAATTACTATCACAGAAAGCATATGCAATTGTGGACCCAAATTTTACTCCGCACTACACCAAAATCACGGATTTTAATTTTGATCCAGGTCAAAGTGTATCAGACCAGGATCAAACAGTAAATGTGATCTGATTTCAATTCAGGATTATAATACGTAACCATAATATAAACGTGTGTATAAATTTGGAATCAATAAAATGTCTTTGAGAGTTATAATCCCGATTTTAATGATTCGAAATGCAATAGCTGTTTTGATTATAGAAGTCAAAAATCGATCATCAATAATAATATAAAAGGTGGTCCAAAAATTTTTTTATACATCAATCGAAAGCCCTCAAAAAGTTAGGCTAGTATTAAAAATTTAAGACTAATCGACCCAGTTTTCTGCATGCTAGAGACCTTTAAATATGTGTGGGTCAATTATTTAGTGCACAAATAAATTGGTATAATTATATTAAATTTTCTTCACTGCAATTAAAGTAATTTTAAAATTTTTTCCCATAATTTTATTAAGAATACATTTTTATAATGTTTGTAATAGTTTCATTCAAATATTTAATTAAAAAATATATATACAAATTAAAATTATTTACAGAAATAGTTTATATAAATAGTTTTTGTTTAAAATTATTTAGTTTCGTTTACTGGCATGAAAGGTATTTACTAATATTTAGGCTAAAATGCCGCATATGAATGCTTCTGGCGGCGATGAATTAGCATCTACTGATGAAGTAAAGGTATACAAAGATGAAGGGGAAGAAGAAGAACAACAAAAATCTTCCGAAAATTTAACTGAAGATAAAGTTGGCCTTGTAATTGAGGGAGAAGGCCAGGTAAGTTTAAAATTAATTGACATATGTATTTTCCATTCATTATTTTCTAGTATAGATACTAATTTATTTAAACAGGGTGGCCACTGATCAGGGAAATTGAATAAGGTGAGGGAAGTCATGAAAAAGTCTGGAATTTTAGAAATAGTCAGGAAAAATAAAAAAAAAGTTTTATATAAAAATTTCTACCTGTATATATTTCAATCTGAGTCAGATTTGCATGAATGTTTTAGTGTTTTAAATATACTTAGGTTAATTTTTTTTAAAGGATAGGCAGATGTAAGGCATATAACTGATTACATAGGTATTACAGATTTATATACCAATATTTATTTATGAAAATATATTACTATTCAAAGTGTCTAGTTAAATGTACGTCCGTTTACAATTTGGATGTACATATTTAAACCTAATTTTGGACATATTTTATCAATAATAATAAAATCAATAAAATTGATACAAAGCTTTAAACCAACATATTTCTAGACCCAAGACCTGACAAACTGTGGTCTACCACACCTTGAACACAACAGGTTTGTATTTAATTAAAAATTTTAACATCTTTTATGCACATCTGAATAGTGTGTGAGGTAGATGGACATCCCAATAGCAACTGCCATTACTATTACAATATCTATGCATTGCTAAGCCATTCAATATGAATGCAGGGAGATAGGCACCCTTGGTATCCCTAACTGTCATTAGAAAGATTTTAATTTGCTGACAGCATAGCCATAACATGTAAGAGATTAGAATCAGGGAAAGTGGCCACCCTGTAATAAAGTATTTTGTTTAAGGATCATATTTTTCAGTCAGATGGCAATATATTATATAAAGTAAAATTAACAATTTTATAATATATAAATTATGTAAAATAAAGTAAAGACAAATGAGCTGGTATACTAAACAATTACACTATTATTAATAATTTAATTATATAAACCTGGTTTAGTTTTTATTTAGTCATTATAGTTATAGGATTTATCTGTAATTTGTTACCTAAGCTAAATATTGGTTGTTTAAATGGTTACAATCTTTGCTCCAGGCATGGGATTGTTCAGGCTTTTTTCATGCTGTAAGGTCATTTTTCTAATTCATCTAAAAATTATTATGATATAAAAATTCAAAGGGGTAGAGGAGGGGGATTAGGTGTATGTGATATGCATTATATGTAATGATGCTTCAAATTTGCTAACCATGTAGTCATGACACCCTTAATCCCTTCTTGTTACAAAATATATTTCAAGCTTTTTTCTGGAAGTCCAATCCCATGCCTGCATGCCCATTTCTACAATAGTAATTATGCAATCTCTGTAATATCAGGCAAGTTTTTTTGGTATTTTTTGAGGTAAAATGGATCATTTTTCAGAATTGTCCAAAACTAATAAAATTCAATGTCATGGGGGGTGAGGGTTATCAACATTAACAGTTTGTGAAAATATCTTTTAAATGACATATAATATAAATTTATAGCTTGTATAATTATAAATTTATTTCAATTTTTACCTTATTCTATGATTTAACTTTTACAGTACTCCTTTCATATTACTTTGTTTCAGACATTCTTGCATTGATATTGCCAAAAGAATCAGGGGGCTTCGCCCCCCTAACCCCCTCACCAGGGGGCTTAGCCCCCTGGACACCCACTAAAATAATTTCTGAATTTTTATAATACCTCCAAAATCGTTCCTGTATTATGTATTATTTTTTATTATATTTTATAAATAACAAACCTTTTTATTGTAATATTGACACATTGCATGATTTTCAGAGACCAGCCTGCATTCCATATATAGCACACAAAAGACATGGAATGCTGGCTGGTTCCCAGGTTCTATTAAGCAGCACTTTTTTTCTATGGCAAAAATGTCAAAATACCCATTGTGCTTGCAGAGCTCGTTTTATAATTAAATATATAGGAATTATCTGAAAACCATTTGTGTACATTTGCAATAGAAAAAATACAATCCTTTTTAAAGCATTATAAACCCTTGAATTCTATAATTCCTTTTGAGAGAACTCTTTGATTTAAATCTTTTATTATTATTTTTCATGTCAATTTAATAATTATATATATACAATAATACATCAAAATAATTAATTTCTTTAAGCAATATAAATATAAATGAAAATAACAATATATATGATAAGGATTATTGACAATATAAGGATATGCATATTTTAAAATATTTCATCTAAATAATAACTTTTTATATATTGAACCCTTGAAAATCCCTTAATTTAAAATATTGAAAGCCATTGAAACCCTTTTAAAAAGTGTTGTCAAAATTATTAAGAAGTGTATAAATAGAGTTAGTAAGATTGATCAAAATACATATGTTTATGTTAGTTAAGTCTGAAATGAATTGTATATTAAGGATAAGTCATAATTTACTCTTGTAAGCCTAAGTTTAGATAAAACAACTTACTACAATTTCTTTGGTTTACCACAATTATATTTTTTATAAATATTTTTCTAACTCACTTAAATTTAAGAATTAGAAATCACAAAAAATCTGGTAGTCTAATAATAAACTAAATTTAAAAATATATATTAACAAATAAATTTTAATTACATACATTAATTGTAATTTTTAAAAAGTTAAAAGCTTAAATTATTGGCTTTCTAACAATAGATAAAATAGAACTGTATCATAATTTTATAATTAACTTAATTTATTAAATATTAAAACATTAAAAAATTCTCCATAAAATGTGTTTGTTTCTTTAGGCTATGTATACCACAATAACTGCAAAAACTTTATTTTTTACCATTTTAGCATTATAAAAATAAAATTTTTGAAAAATAAAAATTCTCCATGTAATCTGTTCACAAAATAATATTTACTCATACCATACTAACTTCAACCAGAGCTAAAAAGAATTATTTGACCAAGGGCTTTTTAAAAAATTATGAAAATCTTTGTTTTGACCACTTTTATATTACAAAATATTTAATTTTAATCAAACAAAAAAATCCACTTCCATTTGCAATTTATGTTTTTAGTTCTATTCAATCTAAACAATTGACAACAAAAGGGAAACAAAATTATTGAGGTCTTTATAGTAATATTAAGAATTTTAAATGAATTAATCATGAATGCTATATGAAGTAGTATTATAGTGTATTATTATAACACAAAGGTAAAACATTTAACTGTATACAAAATATTAGTATTACAAACAAATTTTGAATAATTTGAATAATTTTTTTAATAATTTAACTATCAAAATGTTACTATGCATGTATTTCATGAAAGTTTAATACAGGTACACATTAAGCTATTAGGGTGCAACTATTCATTGGAAAATTATTAAAAATGTCGATTGTTGTATAAAGTTAGATGGCTTTCAATGGTCTTTTGCCATATTCTGGATGAGACATACTTTTCACTTTGTAATGTTCCCACTCTTTTGCAAAAATCATGATTCACTGATTTGGAAGATTCCCCCCCCCATGAATGCGAGCTGCCAAAACTCAAGAATGTGATTAATTAAAGACAACATGCACCTTGGGAGTCACACTGATGGCCAAAGCATGACAATCTTGCTTAAAGTTGTCAATATGTTTCAGATAATTCAGATGCAAAATGGTACCTTAGCATGAGCTAACCACATTTGAGAAACTTTGAAAAGCGGACACATTAGGCAAAGCCATTAAAGAACACTTGGAAGCCAATTTGTTAGTGTTTTTGAGCAGAGTTCTGTTACCTGTGAAGCACTCATCATGGAGGGCCTCTTTTTGAATGTGACATCCTGCAAGCCACTTCTAACTTTCAGGCATACCTTATTCAATCCATTGTACATATGGTTAACTAACCTATGAGAAGATGAAGTTCCAGTGGTGGTAGAAGCTCAGCTATTGCAGTTGAATCATTGCTATGTTAAAGAATTGTAGGTTTGACAACATTGTCATATAATTTTGCATTGTACTGTTGTTTTCCACTGTCAAGAAATGAAAAGAATGACTCTCATAAAGTCTGCACAGTTCTATCTTGACCTTTAGCAGATAGTTTATCCTTTCCAATGTCACACCAACAGCATGGATGACTGCTTCCATGTGCCATCAAACTACACATAATGGAGTTTAAGATTGCAGTAACAGTATAGTCATACTTCAAGTCCACCCACAGTTTTTTTTAATGTTGATATTATTTTCCTGTACAAGAGTACACATATCAAAAATGAATAAACTTTTTACACAACTAAGTTTAATTGAGTTTTTCTACAATTTCAAAGTAACCAGATTCAATATGTTTGGTTAGGGTGGTATCATGAGTACCAACAATTACACATGCTTAAAAAAACCACCACCTCCATCTTTACCTAACTTTATTTGAGGATTATTATTGTTAAAATTTCGATGGTTCACAAGTTTATCTATTAAACCATTTACATTGTTGCATAAAACATACCAACACTGAACATGATCTACAATTTCATTTGTCATCAAAATTGTATTGATTGAAGCAGTGTTGCTTTATTAAATCTCCAATAGTGTCACTAATGTTTCTGAGATCTTTTGCTTTGTTGAAACAAACAAAACACAATCATCAATTCCTTTCTTGCATCTTTATGCAAACATATGCATGATTAGGTATTTTATATAGAATAAACAAATACATTTGTTCGTTGTTGAAATGATAAAGAGCAGATACAGTTAAGAGTTGAGAAAACATGCATATTATAGATAGCTTTCAGAATGTTTCATTGCTTTCTAATTTCATTGGGCTATATCATAGATATTTGTTTTACTATACTAGCATTGTGTTGTTCATTCATTGATTTCTATGGTCTATGTAATATATTAATATTTCAAGTAGCACTCACGATTAATTGGTTTTACATACATCATTTTTAATATTCCAATAAAAGCTCACATCAATTTGATTTTTTGTCAATTGTTTAGATTGAATAAAATTGAACTAATAACATAGATTGTAATTTAAAGTGAGGAAATTTTAATTTGGTTAAAATTAAATATTTCACAACCTAATTAAAAGTGGTTAAAATAAAGATTTTCATAAGCCCTCAATTGAATAATTCTTTCTAGAACTTTTTGAAGTTAGTAAGATATGAGTAAACATATTCTCTAAACAGATATCATGAAGAATTTTCATATTTCAAAAACAAAATTTTTAGAATGCAAAAACAGTTAAAAATAACTGCACCTGAAACAACAAACAGATTACAGGGAGAATTTTACACGACTAAATGTTTTTCAGGTGACAGTGACAAAATAAGATAAATATTTTTTATGTATGATCATTATATTATAAATTTATCTCACATTATATAAAGCCACTAATATAAAATTAAAATTTTTGTGGGTATTTTTATTACATATATGTATACAATAAACTATATTATAAACAGATTAAATCTATTCGTAATACATTTTATATTATATCAATGGTTTGCATGGGTCTTGGAAAACTGATTTAAAATGTTATGTATTGCAAAAATCCATTCCAGCATATATGGAAAAGTCTTAGGAATTGATAATTTTGGCATATTGGTTTTGAAAAGACTTGAATTTTTAATGTCAATTATTATCTGGTTGGCTGTTGGCAGTCCCTGCAACTCCAGTTCTCATCAAGCTGTGCTGCTTTTCTCTGTCCACTACACTCCTGCTTCCTATGGGAGTGATATTCACACCCCATGCTACACCTAAAAAAGATAGCCCCCCTCCTAATTACAATACCACAGTGGTAGCAGTTCCTCTTCTTGAGCACACCCAGTGATCCATCCTGCCCTGCTACTTCTCTCACTGATAGGCTAATTGCAGGACTAACTGTATACATAATTCCAAGTCAATTTAAATTTTCAATATCAGGGTGTGTACAATTTTTAAGGGGTAACTTTGATTTTCATTTAATTAGAAAGAAATGATATGAAAAAACATAGTCAACTACTCAGTGTTCAAAATTGTCCATTCAAAACAGATTATTTTAGTATGTTATTATATGTTTCTGTTTTGTCAATAATGTGTTGAATTTACATAGTATTCTTATTTAAGTCAATAAAACTATTAATAGAATCAAATATCCACATTTGTTTTGCATTTCCCACATTTTATACTTTGTTTGCTTCACTCATGTCAGCTCTAGGTGTTGCCTTATTTCCCTTTACACTAATTTATAGAGTTCTAAGTTCGACCCCTGACTACTACTAAGGTATTTGAATAATTTTTGTTAATAGAGTATACTATAAAAAATATCAAGTAACTAATTGAGCACTAATCGATAACTACATTTTATCCTGCAAATAATGTGCAAATTTGTTGTCACTATTCAACGTAAGATATTCGTCAGAATTATTTTAAACTATATCATTAATCACCTACTAAGTTTTGATAACCACTTCATAATTTTTTACCACTGGAGAGAAAATATGGAAAATGTATAAATGCTACTAAACTATATAATATATTATTTCAAGTTACTAATGAGACGTCTTACTCTCAAAATTTATATGTATTACAAATATTTCTTCAGACACCTCTTGAATTTGACTATGGCTCTAAAAATGGAGCTGAATCAAGTAAGTTAAAAAATATTTTTGATAACATTTTCTTTTTGATTGTTTATATGATGAGAAGATGTAGCTTATTTTTAATTATATTATTTTCTTTCTTGTCAGGGAATTTTTAATATAAAAATCAGTAATATAATTTAATTTTCATAATAATTACCTAAATTTTTTAAAATCGTTTCTACTTTTAAAATCACTATTTCTAGTGATATTTCTACTTTGTTCTAATATGATGAAATATTTTTAGTTCTGCAAGTTCCCTTTGGACCCGCAGACCCTGCCAGATTTGCGGGTTTCTGTGGCATTCTACCTCCCTATCACCCCGCATATCACAATGGAGGACATATGGGCTTTGTGAGTGTCATTATTTATAATTGATATATTTTTATAGTAAAACAATTAGTAACAATTCACCTTGGATAAAAAAGTAGAGGCAGCTTATAATTTTCAGACTGGTAAAGTTTGCAAATTGGTCAAATGAATCGACTCAAAAGCTATAATTTAATTAATCACCGCTCTATTTGTATTTCATCGAATAAATTTAAACTAAATCGTATATAATATTTTTTTAATAATTTTATGTCATTTAAAATGTACTCCAGAATTATATCTTTCGATAAATTTAGTATTCGCCCCACCTATATAGTTCATTGTAGGACATATTATGTAGATTTTGAATGTTTATTCCCCTTTCTGATTGATTAGAGATGGCATATATACACTGATGGTGAGTCAAGGAAGTGCGCGCACACATTGTGCATTTTTAGTTAACTAACTGTCCATCAGAATCTGACATTGTCAAGACCAATTTTAGATTACCGAATCATATTTGTACACATCTTTGCTGCTGCTGATGATGATTAGAACTTGGGACTCTTGTAATTCAACTTTCTCTTTTCTATTTTTATTTAAATAATTTAACAGTATATTTATTGTTGTTTATTAATAATAAAGACCACATCAAGTTAAACCAATGGCTAGTCGATTGTCTGATACACCCGACAGATATATACCCAATTCGCACTTATTTTATTATTATGAACAACTGCATTGAGTGTAAATACCACCTTTATACTTACGAATTATTTAAATTCATTAATGTAGTTATTTAGGTATAAAATACTATTTATTATTTCCTCTTTTATATTGTATAGTACAGTTATATACAATCATTTTAATGCAACTCTAGAAGGTTTTTTTTGGTTATGCCATTAGTGAAATTTAATTGATAATAAAAGAATCGTATTGATTGCTCAGATGATGGTTTTACTTGCGATGATTCTGCCAATCAAGTTGTGCTTAGGATTATTGTGATCCTGCCAGACAGGGGTCTGGAATGATACCCGGCTACCTTGCCTCCTTGAAAATATCACTGTGAGAGGATACATAGAGATTTTATTAACTCAGATTGTGGGGAAAGCGGTTTCTCTTGTAAGGATAACAATGAACCAGAGTAGTGCCAAGTGTCTTTCTTATACCTCTTCTCGACTATACATGTCTCCTACCTAATTAGTGAAGATTGTTTTCTTTTTATGATTAACAATGCACTCAACATATTTCTATACCAACCCTTACTCTAAATAATTAAACAATACTATACAAAAGAAAATTTTTGGGAGAATACTACTGCAGAGAGGGTCGGTGGCATGTTTAACGCTTCTTCGTTATCAAGAGATATAATTCTGTAGTTGTCCACCAAAAAGATCAACCATGAATGGCCAGTACAGTCAGTTAGAAATAAACCGAGATAAGAATAGAATTCATTGGTATGTGGGCGGTGATCTATTAGTAGGATTAGTGTCGAACGTTGCTAGCGTCACCTTCCCACACTGCTCCATCATGTGTGTGTGTGTGTTGCTAGAACAGCCTCTCTCCCTCTCTCTAGGTGCCGCAGGGTAACCTCACTCGTGTTATGGTCCAATATTGATTGGTGTTGCTTTCCAGTTGGTTCTGTTTACCTGCTGTCATATATCATATCCCAGTCATATTTATTATATAAATAGATCTTTCAGGGAATCAATAACTCACCCCTTTCTCCTCTCTCTTTCCGGATATATCTATAATATATTACTGAATCTTCATCGACAGAAATGGTAATCTTGTTTGAAAGTCGGCCAACTGGATTATTAATTCGGACGATTGGGAGTTTGTACACAACCGAAACAGTAAAGGACTTCTGTTATATTCGAATGTTTTGAATAGATCCAGATAAACAGGCTTCTTAATTGTTGTGGTTTTCGAATTTAAAAATAAGTTCAACGTTAGTTTGCTTTTTAAATTTCTTTATTCTATAATCGAAAAAGAAATTAATTTCATTAAAGAAAATTGACTTTTTTATTTCCTATAATTGATGGTGTTGAGCAGACTTTTCTTATTAACTTAAAAATATTAGTACAAGTGGGTGCGAGTCCATTCCTAATTCTAATAGACAGTTTGAAGTGGGGCATATTGAGATATAATCAACTTTTGTTCTTTCCATAACAATTGTCGGGTTTTATAGTTGAGAAGTTTTGATCTTTAACCTTAAACTGAGCTTTGTCTTTCTTCATATATAATGACTACAAGTTATTTATTAGACGGGTTAAGTCATTTCAAATTATATTTTAGTAATACGATTCATAATATATATATTATAATTTTCTAACATAAAATCGAGACAAGCAGGACTTAATACAGTATCACCGCATTATAAAAAAACCGATGACATTAAAAAGTGTAATACTCTACTTATATTACTGCATATTGTATTTCAAAGGATTCTTGTTTCCTCACTGTTAGATTGCCGGATAGTTTTATTAAATACAGTGGAACATATTGTCTGCAAGTTGTAGCTTTCGAAGTATTCGGGTAACCAGCCCAACTGCAACATCTACTTATAATGTAGAAATAGCAATTGATTAAGAGAAGAAATAGGGGTGACTCTGGTAGCCATAGGGGCAGGTATCTCTGCATTGCGGTGATTCATCCCTGCCCCAATGCTACATTGTACTGCATACATGTGTGTGTGTGTCCATTCAACTATACTCTCCTATATAGCTGCTTCTTCACTTATAACTCAAACGATTTTGCACTCACTTCTACTAGCGTATATGAAAGGTTAATTTCTGTTTGTGTTTTTCTGTTTTAAAGTTTTAATTAGTTTTCTGTTTTTTCACTGTTTATACATTTATGTTACTATTCCGGTAATTAGAAATAGGTAATTTTCGATAAAAAATGTTATAGCATAGTTTGCTCCATTTCATTAAATTTTCTTTGTGCTTCTAATACTTTATTTTAAAACTTTAATGTTATTTTTTACAGATTAAAATAATAGTCTGATTCAACGATACTGTTATATTTTTAAATTTATCTACCTCCATTGACAATTATTTCACTTGTGACTGGACTGCCTCTGGACATGCTTCATTGATTTCATGAAAATACGACAACAGTCCCGCCCCCTATGCACAGAACCCCTCCTTTTTTAATTAAGTGTGCGCCTCTACCTTCTTCAAACGGGAGAGAGAGAGTGGTGGAGGATAAGGTGTCATTGTTTTATCTTTGTTCATCCCGAGACCCTTTGTTGTAATAAAGAAGCTGTCAATCTTGTTATTGTTGTGGCCACATAAATAGGCGTGGTGTCATTAAACCTGCAATATTCTTTACAATTGTTTGATGTTACTTGAGTGGCGAATTTCTCTCTCATTCTCTCGATAATGTGGGTTTCATAATATATTCTCTATAATCTCCACTATTTTCTTATCGATTTATACTGTAATATGATTATCGATCAACAGACAAAATTAACCAGTTCTAAGTGTCTATTCTCCCTTGTATCAATCTCTATCTTTATATAAAAAACGCGGACATTATTCGTCTTACTTTGATTAATTAATTATTTATGTAGACTTCACTATTGATTATTGTCATTTATCCTAAAAAAATTCAAAGGTTTTTTCTGTTTTGATATCAATTCGTAACACAGTGCGAAGGACAGGTTTTTGTCTGATTTAAATTAAAATCACAGCAAGGGTCATAATTAAAACCATAGTTCATTGCTATATATTTTTTAAATATTTATATTATTATTTGTTTTGTTGTCCCACTTCAGACTACAAAAATGCCTCCAGTACCAAATCCATTCAGTCTCATGTCACTTAGTTTTGTCAACGAAGCCATGGGACAACCGCCTCCAGCTCATCTTAGTCCTCTAATAGACGTGAAATCAGGTAAATAATTAAGCCAATTATATAATTGGAATTAGAAGAGTTATATTACTGTTATAATCTACAAGTAGTATAAATTCAAATCAATCGTATATTTTATAAAAAGAGAAAAATATTTAAATTGTAGCAGACCTCCGCCCAGCATCAACAGACCCCTATCTCGGATTCTGTTCATCGCTTCCACCCTACGGTATCCCGACTCCGCCCTCAGGTTCAGGTTCCTGTCATCCGCTCCTATCACCCCTTTACTCGTCAGCAGCTGCTGATCTTAACGCCGCAGCTGTTGCACTGTCGGCTTCCAGTCCTCCACTCCACTATCCAGGAAGCAGTCCTCTTCGTGGAGTCAGTCCATACCTCTCCTCTTCTCCCTATGGAGTCAGTCAATCTGTTGCCTCTCATCATCATCACTCAGTGGGGGCATCTGGGGCCCCTCATCCAATGGCCATGCCATTTTCTCCCAGTATGTTGGCGGCAGCACATGCAGCTCATCATCAAATGCAAATGCAGTTCCTCACAAGTATGGCAGCTTCTCTACCACCTCCTCCCCCGCCACCGCCACCGCCTCTTTCATTGTCAACATCGTCTGCGTCCGTAGCAACCACCAGTTCGGTATCAGCCACATGTATTTTGAAAAATGATGAGCCAGTAATACCGCCAGCCGTCTCTAAGCCACCTGTACCCGCAAGTACTGCTTCTGATGCAAAGACAAGTTGTGTATCGACGACAACAGTAACAACTGCAGCACCATCTTCCTCAACTAGCAAGAAGGCAACTTCCCGTTCCTCGTCAACTCTCTTACATCATCATTCCACCAAGCATCCTGTAACATCGTCTTCGTCTTTGAATAGTAGCACGGTTAAAAGGTAGGATTTTTGTTCAGATTTTGAATATATAGTCTTTCATCACATTTTTTAAAAATTGTCAAAACATAGTTAAACTGTTTTTCCTCTCCTTTTAGTGACTCTGCAGACAGTGTTCCAACGGAGAAGTCTCGTAAGGGACACATCAAAAAGCCCTTAAATGCTTTCATGCTCTTCATGAAGGAGATGCGGCCAAAGGTTCAGGAGGAGTGTACCCTTAAAGAGTCAGCAGCCATAAATCAAGTAACTATTGACGACTGTTACCTCTATATCTGTGATGAATACTTTGACGTAATTTGTGTTTTGGGAAATCAGATTCTTGGCAAAAAGTGGCACGAACTCCCTCGTGATCAACAAACAAAGTACTACGAGATGGCCAAAAAGGAGAAAGAAGTCCACTTACAACTCTATCCCAACTGGTCCGCCAGGGACAACTATGCTATCCACACGAAGAGGAAAAAGAAGAGGAAGACACTAGACGGCAGTGGCGGAGGATCCGGCGGTATGGGTGGCGGTGGGGAAGGGGCCAGTGATGCAGGAAACCCCAAGAAGTGCAGGGCCAGGTTTGGAGTGGAGAGACAAAATCAATGGTGCAAGCCTTGTCGGTAAGTACCTTTGGTGTTCTGTATGTGTTTGTTAACTCTTTAGGGAAACAATGTTTGTTTGTACTCTAGTCGAAAGAAGAAATGCATTCGGTTCATATCAGACACAGAGGACGCGGAAGATCTCGATGGTCAGCCCCAGATGAGTCCAACTGACGACTTGGATGACGACCTCGAAGAGGACGAAGGAGTGGAGGAAGACGAGCCAATTGGTTCCCCAGGTGATGGGCAATTGTTGTCACCTTTGTCTCCACCAAGACTTTACCGTCAACAGTCACCAGAAGGCATGAGAACCGAAAACGTTTTGTCGCCCATAGTTATGCCGCCTTCGCCGACAGATCAGCATCATCGAATAATGAATGGGGGGACCCTCCTTACACCTCTAATTCCACCTCCACCACCTATTTCGTCACACTGTGAGGAACTTGGCGGAACACCCACCAAAAGAAAGAGGACAGAGTTGGTGCCTGTTGTCAATGGAGACAAGGTTCCACCTCCTATTCTATCCTCATAATTATTTTCTTTTGAACAATAGTTGTAATTACTAATAACACATTTTGATATTAAAGTGTGATCATGGAACTGATATCAATTAATACCTGACCTAATATTCATTTGTACCAGGTCTCAATTTTACACCATGGTTAATCAATATTATGTAAGTACCACTTATTACACTGTCTTGTGCCATTATTGCCCACAACTTTTTGTTTTATATTGTAAGCATATTATAATCCCATTTACACGATATGCAATATTTACGTCATCCTTACTGAACGAACGCTGAATTCAACTTCTTATCCTTAATTAATTTCCTCTATTTGTTTATTATATAGTTATTTTGACCCTGACTACTTATTGATTTATTAGTATTTAATAGTATGCATATGTATAATAATTCTGACTACTTTACAAGCTATTTTAAAAAAGGGCTCACCAAGATGTAATTATTTAATTGTTTATATGTTATTCTATGTTTCAATTATTTACTTAGCAACACATTCTCTTCATCTGACTTTCTCTTTTATTAATTGATTTACTGATTTTAATTCTCACGGTCTGCATTTGCATGCATTCAAACTCATTTCTGTCCACCATTACTGATTGCTAAATATGACCTTTCTCTCATTCTCTTTAACAAAGAAAAGATTTGTTTTAAATCTATATTTGACCTTTCTTTTTGTAATTACTATATATATTATACTCTTTATAATGTTGGCTTCTAGTTTAGTTCTATGCTAAAATATTGTAATCTTATTTTCCTCTCATGTCAAAACAGGGTGATTAGATCATTCTTTTAATAACAAACGGAATGTGTAATTAAAAACTTGTACATTTTGTAAGCTCTTTAATGTTGATTCCCCACCACCCTTTGTACATATAGTATTATTTTTGTTGTCAGGGTGTTGTACTCGTTCTTCAAAACTGAATTCTCTTGTAAATACCAGTGATTTGTTGTTGATCTCACTATATTTCTTATGATATGTACAATCTGGCTACATCATATTTCTTACATGTTCGTCTATGTATGTTGGCAAAACAGGGTCGTAGTGCGATTTTACTTGAATACAAGGTACTACTAATAAAGTATATATATTTCAAAAGTCTTCTTTATCCATTATAAGGTATTTATTTTGAACTCAAATTAATCAAATCACATTGTATTAAGTTTATATTAATAGTTGTTTCAATGTTCAAATAATTTTTATATGTATATAAATTTGTTGAATTCTAAAAATTTCCATAGCTTTGTGAGATACTTTTTTTGACGATAGAATTAACTAGTTCAATGATATTAATTTATTAATTCTCGCGACTAATTTCATAAATTATTATTCGGAAAACGTAAAATTTTCTTAGTTAGTTCTTTCTTTATATTTTACTTTCACAGACTAAGACATGCAGTCGAAATGTTTGATAATTATTCAGTATTTTTCATTTAAAATGTAATTTCGATTGTTTATAATAGAAGTTTTTATCGTCTATATAAAACTTTCTCAAGTGTATCGATTCTTTTCCCCTCTATTTTTTTATTTGTTAATCGAGAATTCGCATATAATATCACTGCGTTTTTTTGTCAGGCCTATTATTTGTTTATCCATATCAGACTTTCGGGGCTTCATTATTAATTTTACTAAGCACATTTTACGACATTACCTAAAAGTAGCTAAATATAGCATATTATTTTTTTTAACAATTTAATATGGAGAATCATTGTTTTAATTATATAATATAAAGCCAGTTTGTACGGAGTCATATACTGTCTCGAATTAATGCGAGGATATAGAATTTCCACCCCACTAAATTTAAAGACTTGCCACTGCCACGGACGCAATATATTTCAGGCATAAATGCGTTCGTTTTTTTATGGACGCTATTGAGAAATTGTAAAGGACTCCTACAAATGGTTAAATTGTTTGATCCTATTCATTAGGGGGAAATACTGCTATTTTCGCTGGTATTTTTCATTGAACTATTCCTAGTTTATGCATATATATATAATTATTTTTTTTAAATGTCCCACTCCGCCAATTATTATCTCAAATTTTCAATGGAAATTTTTAAGGTTATAAAATTATTGAATGTAAAAGATCCGTTTCATATTTATGAAAACAAAACTAATTAATTGGAATTAGGTATATATATACTTATATACTAATTTTTCATATTTTTGGAGTTAAAAACACCCTTTGTTTCCCCCAATAGAATAATTGTTCACTATTATTTTTTATTGTTATGTTTAAATATATAATTTTATAAATATGTTTGTAGCTATGGTTCATAGAAAACTTCGCTAGTTTTAAAATTAATAAATTTAACGTAGATATCTTTGAAGAAAAAGAGAATCTTTAATTAAAAGTAAATTTAACTTATATAGTTAATATATTTATTTTTATAAACTGGTTTTTCTACCATTTAATCTTAATTTATATTTTATTTTGTTATATATATATTTATTTATGTAATTGTTACTTTTCAATAAATTTAATTTATTAATTAATTCAATTTAAATTATACTTAATAAGTTAATACAAATTTCCTTACATAAAAAAATATATGAATAATTTGGAATATTTTTAATTTCCGTAGTTTGCATAGAAAATGTGAAAATAATTATAATAATGATGTAATACTTATGATTTGTAGTGCATTATTATTGCTATAATAACCCCCAATATGTTCCTTGATTTATCACTCATACATTATTTTTTTATTAATTAATTTTATAATAATTTTTTCTGCTTAATATTGAAAAGCCTAATTAGCCAAAAATTCCAGTTAAACCATCAAAAAAGGATAAAATTAAATCCCACATTTGCAACTGAAATCTCAATTAGAGGCAAATTAAAATACAAAAGGCAGGCACATATCCAGAAAATCATATTGGGTAGGGCATAGTTAAATGTGAAAAGGGCTCTTTTTGTCTGACATATCCATGTGCATTTGTATATTAAAAACTATCTTTATTTTGAATAAATTTCTATCCTAATCAAATTTAAAAAGCAGATTTTTATTTTATATTATATGCAATCCAAGCTTGCAAGGATTTTTTTTTGTTTTTAAACCTTTAAATGCATATTTTGGCATACTCACAGATTATATACAGAATTTGTGCTTTGGAATTCCATATATCAATGTTTTATTGAGTCAATATTTAGGGGTGTTTATTAGGTATTGATAAAAGGGGCACTCTCATCTCATTGGGTGGGGGGGGGGAGGGCATTAACCCATGCCCCCCTCCCTAAATCCACCCTAGAAAAAGTCAATTCATTTTAAAAAGCTATTATCCCAAAAACTGTTCATTCAAGTACCATATTTACAAGTTTTATTTTTTGAAAATCATTAAATCATTTAAAAATGCTTTTAGTTGTTTTACAATCATTTATATTTTAGACTGAATTTAGATTATTAATAATATTTTCTTATTATGAGTATATATTAAAATAATATATAATTTTTAAATTATATGGTATATATTTATATAATATTTTAGTACATAGGATATTATAACTAATATTAATTTAATAGAAGTAAAATAATTTTTTTAATAATAAATATAAAATTTCATTTATAAGTGTCCTATTTTATATATTTTTTATACTGGTCCCAGATATTAGTCCTTTGGATATAATCATAATAATAAAAGGCCATTATCCCAGACCAGTTCTGGGTCAATTAAATTAAAAATGTTTTTACTCAGAGTATTCTAAGCATAAATTATATATACATTTTTATTTATTTATTTTCAAATGCATATTTTGTAATTTTTATAAATATATACTTACCTTTTACAGTAATTAAATTAATACTAATAATAATACCCTTATAATTATGTGAATAAGTATATAAATATATAATTTAGGAATTTTATATCATTGTAATATATACTTATAATAATAAACTATTGTTCATTATTTATTTTCAGTGATGACTGTAAAGCTTACTAAAGTGATTTCCATAAAAATCCAACTTATGAATATGGAAGTGAATTTTTAAAAATATTATTTTTTAATTAATTTACCCAAACTTGTCTATAGTAGTAGCCACTACCTTATAATAATGTGAAATAATTTTGAGTAGAGCTTTTGTTGCATACAATCAATGTGTTCATTAGCATATTTGATATGTAAAGGATGACTCATACCAAATTTAACAAAATATTTTTGATTGCATTTATATCTTGGATAATGACCATACAATAAAAGTTTCAATTATATATATATATATTGTTTCAAAAAATTATAAAAAAATACTTTTTTTTATCCAGTGATACTTTTCATGAAGGTTTTATTTAATACATATCAATTTATATTTCAATCATATAAATGAATAATGACTATTGATAAAGTCAAAATGTATTATGGCTTAATTTAAAAAACTCATAATATATAATTTGTTTTTGATTACCCTTTATCATATATATATATATAAATATATATTCATCAAAATAACCATAAAAGTTAGCATTACTAGCATTAAAATTATTATGCTCAAATATCTAATTAAAAATGATTTAATAGTTTTTTTATAACAATATAATAATAGATTTTGTTTAAATAATAAAATTCTATATAGAATTTTAAAATTAATTCATATAAGTTCATATAAATTTCTAATATATATATATTGTATTCTTCTTTAGTTTTATATAACAATTTTTTTCTTTTAAAAATGTTTGGATATAGATAAAACTATATAGATGATAATTTTTATAGTTCATATATTTTTTAATATACAGCATAGCCCAATATAATCACATCATTCATATTATTATTAGTAATCAGTTAAAGTACAACAAAATGTTTAAAGAGGGTCCTACATGAGGTTACAATAAGTTTAAATTGCAATCCAAACAAAGTTCCATTCTCTGGTTTCACTTACACAGACTTTTCCACATAACTCTTTGTAATTGTCTTCCACTGTCATGATGTAGATATATGTTCTTCATATAAGTGTTGTTCCCAAGATAATATAGAACTTTACTTGTATTTTCCATCTTCCAGTATTGTTCAATTACAAATACCCATTCTTCTGTAGTTAATCTTTCAAATTTCATACTCTAACAATTAATTAGATACATTCTTAGCTCTAATTATTTGTACATATTCATTAATTTTTGTTAGAAATTACCATGGAAACTTACAAGCATCTTGTTACTGTAAATTGTTCATGTTGTACATTAACTGGTTATAAATAATATAAATTAAACCATTGTGCTTATTTTGGTCCACTCTTTATAGGGATCCATACTGAAATGTAATAAGATGCTAAGGAAAATATAAGTTTATATTTTATAATAACTTAATAACTCATATGATCTCTTTTATAACATATTTTCTTGTATGCAACCTATCTATATAACATAAAATAAGCTGCAGTATATTAGCAAGTTAATTAATCAAATTCTAAATATTATATTAAATAAATATCAGCATAGTATTTTATTATTTATAAGACATTAAAAAAACAATTATAAATAAACAGATAAAGAAACATTGCACTTGATAGACATTATACACTAAACATTACTCAATCAAGATTAGCAACATACCTTTATGCATCCTATAATGAAAATACACTTTCAATATAGATAACAGTCAGCTCAAATTAATATTGACTTTTTTGGTACAATTACAGACATATAATAAGGTGAAAATATGAAGATAAGTGATCTATAATAAAATACATAATAATAATAATAATAAAATGATAATAATTTTTTGATGATAATAGGCTACTGATATAAGATAACAGTAATACACAAAGGAAATTTAAATATAACTGTATATATCAATTGAGACAGGTTTCACCTATCTATAAATGATAATCCTATTATCTAATCAAAATATTTATGCATTAAATTTTTTAAAATGTCCGCCAATAAATTTTCAATTTTTTAAAGACCTGTGAGTAATAATATGATAAAGGAAATATGTGGCTTTCATTGATCCCAAATATAAATAATTTATAAATAATTTTAATTATATTTATTTGTAAACACTTATTTCTTTGATTCATAAGTAGCATCAATATTTATTTAATACACCCATTTTTAAAAGATAAGTGCAATTGGCCAACCAGTATTTTTGGATTATTCGAGTTGTCTATTATCATATTAGATGCAAACTATGTGAAAACAGGTCTTAAAATACCAACAAAATCTCGTTTATTTTGGTGTTATTTCTCGAAAAGATACCTAAAATATTTCTATTGCATTTTTGGCTATCAAATATATAGTGTACTTGGCTATATCAACATAAATTGTAATGTGATATTTTCTAAATAAATATGTTTGCAATATAAATTCTTTTCTAAAATAAAATTAATCAAGTGAATTTGTAGTCTTTGAAAATTTAATTAAACATGTTAATAATGATACTAGGCTGTAATTGTTGCTTCAAGTTTGTTTTCTCTTTTAAAAATACTGTTGAAATTTATTTGAGACTAGAAATTAATTGATTCTAATCAATAACTAAAATACTCATGCTCAGAATATCTAAGTGAAAAATCAATGAATGAATCAGTGAATGAAAAATCAATTTATATTGTGTTATTATAAAAATGAAACAAAATTTATCTATATAGCCTTTTATATAATGGATTGTTAAAATGTATGTTTCTAATGGTAAAATCTAAAACATTAAATTTAAAGTAAAGATATCAGCGTTATTATTCAATATAGCTATCCTAATTCTACTTAGAATAACTGACATTGTATAAAATAGGGTTCATATTATCTAGATATATGCACACAATATGGGTCATTTTCTCAAATTGATTTCAAAATTCTTTCAATAAAATAATTATTTATTAAAAAATATTTTACTGGTTCAGATCTCTTTTAAGATAATAATTATATTAATTCTATTAATTTACTAATCTACTAATTATATAAAATGATAATTACACAGAATAAAAATTATACAATTTTACCAATCCATTATAAATTATTTGTTCACAATTTTTCCATTTAATAAATCATTTTTAATTAATTTAGTATTCTACAACTAAATGTATGTATTTTTTAGATTTATCAAATATGACAATTTAATTAGTAGTTTGTATATTTAGAAAATACAACTTGAGTGGTCATTAATGGAATTTTGTATTTATAAATTATTTTGTGTTTTATAATTGTTTCTACAATACTTATTTTTTATTATACACATATATGCATGAATCTATTGATTTTATTGTAATATTTAAAAAAAAAGTAGTATCTGTTATAATTTGAAGAAATATATAATTTATATTTAGGTACTGTCTTATACAAATCTATTTGATATATATTATAATATCAATTAATCTATTATAAACATTTTAATATTTATTTATCAATGGTACATTCTTATGTTTGTATAAATTACCTTAAAAATCCTCAAAAAATTACAATTTGATTTGATTTGAATTATGTAAAAAAGTTTCTTTTAAAATTATATATTTTTAATTTTTTGCAGTTGCATACATTACTTATCTCAAATATGCAACTATTATTTACAATATTACAGTAAATGAAATATATGTTATAAGTAATGAAGGAATCATCAAAAGAATCACTTTAAACTAAATTAGATTAAAACTCTTACAAGTTATTTCATAAATAATATTTGCTAATTTTTATACTGGATCATTTGTATGATGTTAAAAACAGTTATATAAGAATGGCATCTGGAATTCAAGGACCTATAACTTCACATCCGAGCTATGAGAGCAGGTCGGCAGATGAGATTTTTCAGGAAAATCGTCCACGACCTCGTGTTCGCCCTGAAGCGCTCGATATTGCTGATGGTCACCGCGGATGTGTTGGATATTTAATGCAGTTACAAGGAGTACAAGAAGCATATTGGACTGCGCAGAATGGTGAGTTTTTGTTTCAAATATTATTTCTGTCTAAATTTTCTAAACCTTTAACTCGTGGGTGGTGTGAATTTTAAAATCCTGATGCCTTTAGATATGCGAAAATCACAACCAGAATTCAGGCGTCAATCTCGACATCCAAATCGTGAGAAGACAAATGACGGAAAGAAGGAGAAGAAGCAAGAAGAGTCGAGCAGGACGGGTTCGGTAACGACTTCAAAGTCCAGTTCTACATCAACTTCGAGTTCGTCCAGCTCTTCGACTTCAAAGACAAGTAGTTCTCGTTCAAGTTCGGCTACATTGGTTGAGGAGGAAGTAAGTTTAGACTTCCTTGTTTTAGTTTTGATATTTTGATAGATTACAAATTTGTATATTTATCTTAATTTTTAAAAAATAATTTGAATTATAGAAGGATGAGTTTTGAAGGTACTTTTCCTATTGAGGTAGGTTGGAATCCAGGCATATATACAGGGTGGTCGAAAAGTCTGGACAAGGTATAATGTTGATTTTAAGAAATTAATTTGTAAACATCTACAGTGAATTTAAAGACAAAATGTGTTAATAACCATAATATCTGATATTATAATAAACTCATTGGCTAATAATAATGTTATTTCAGGTTTTCAAACAGTCTGCCATGATTTTCCAAAACTTTCCTCAGCCGAGAAGGAACTGATCGACACACTTTTTGGATGAGGTCTCCGTTTATTGACGCAATACTGTTTGTTATAGCCAGCTTGATTTCACAAATTGTTTTAGAATTTGTGCTGTTTGTGACATCCTTTAAAATACCCCAAAGAAAAGTCTTGTAGGGTGGTTTCTGGTGAGCGGGCAGGTCAGTCAAACCAACCCCATTCTGCCAATCCATGAATCAGGGAAATGGGGTTGTGCCCCATCTTGTTGAAAGAAGATGTAGCGGCGTCTCGCAATTTGAGGCCACAACAATGTGTGTAACATTTCTAGATATGAAACACCAGTCACATGACCTTCAAAAAGTATGGATCAATGATACCGCTCGATCACATTGCACACCACACCATTACGCCCGGTAGATTGACCTACTCTTGAATTACAATGGGTGGATTATCTGCTCCCCAGTAGATACAATTGTGGCTGTGTATGTGGCATTCAACTTGAACTGGGCTTCATCAGACCAAAAATTCTTTCCACCAATCCATTATCATAACCTGTCTTGTCTAAAAAGTCTTTAACAAACTCCACTCGTCCGTCATAATCGTCTTCATGAAGACTATGAATTAGCCTTGGAATGTATGATTTGAGACCTTATTCATGGAGACATTTTGTATAAAGTAGTGTGGCTCACATTAAAAGAATTATCCCCAGCAGGTGAAAGATTTTGAACTATACGACGAGTAGATGTACTTTCGTCTGCTTCAACTTCAACTTGAACAGCAGTTCGAAAATCTGGATCTTTAGTGATGCTAGGTCACTGCGTTTTACATCCATCACTGAGCCAGTATCTTCAAACTTCCTAATAATTTTTCTAACCGTACTTGGTTGTAGCGGAGGGTTACTGTGAAATTAATCGTTAACCTCTCTTGCAGCTTGACTCAAATTATCAGTTTAATAAAAACGTTTAACGCATTGAATTCTGACTTTTTTAAGAAGCTTGTGCTTCATCATGATTGTAAACTTATTAAATCCAAGTCATACTGCAATCGATGTATATGATTGATTAAAAACCATGTCTTCCCTTGTTCTGACTTTTCGACCATTCTGTAAATCGACAAAATCACCCATTTTGAGTGCTGTGTTAGGTTCAATTTTCCATTTTGAATTCACAAAGATTTAAAATAATTCACTGAATATTCTTGTTATTCCTAATGACAAAATAAGTTGATAAATTGACTTATAAGTACGAGGTTAAACAATCATTTTGATATTTATAGAGTAACAATTATTGAGCTGTGATTATATTATAATATATTCTTATTATGCGATCATACATTATATATATTTTTAGAAGAAACTACACCTATTTATTTATTGGACTGGCTGAGTGGACTTATCCTAATCTTAGAAGAAGAAATAGTTTAGTTATTTTGTTACAAATTATTTATGCTATAGAGATAATTTTATTTACAATACCATTTTATAGTTAATAACCAGCTGTGCTATCAATAACTGTGCACAGCATTATCATACGACCACTACGGTGTCGTATCGTCAATATCTGCGAGCTCATGAGAAAACTGGCCCTGACATGTCAGTCAATCAAAACCGTCCTATCACTCCGATATTAGGTGGCAAGAGGAATCAAGTGAGGGCCAGAGTACCGTTAGCATCAGCATCAAAAGAAGTGAGCAAAAGTTATATTTGTGTAAATAATTAATATGTTTTAAGGTTGCTTCAATGTTAGATTTTTTACATTTAGTTTAAAGGTATTTTCGAGTTGCATATCTTTCATATCGAGGTAGCAAAACGGAACCCAGCTAGAATGGCACCCGATCCTCTTCTATATAATCTCCCCTTATTTCTGTCAGGTAAATTTCATTCGTCGAGATATAAACTACGTCCGGGCTAACGCTCATTCTGCTAAACTCACGCATCCCCGTCGTTCTCCGAGTGCTGAGTGTATTGCGTGTGCCCAGAAACGTCAGATGGAACAGGAAACTTCTTATAATCGAGGACAGATTCCCAACTAGTAATTGTCATACCTGTATTAATTTAATATTGCTCTGTATTCGTAATTATTAAATTAAGGACATTTATACAACTATTTGAACAATATATTTTTTCGAAATAAAAATAAATTTATTTTGGAAGTATTGTAGGGACGAAATATTAAATCATTATCTGATCTTTCTCACAGTATTCAACGTATTAATGACCAACGAGACAAATATGAGGAAATGAGATTGCGCAATCTTCCAGATCCTGACATTCCAGAAGGACATCGAAAAATGAACAACAATGAACGATTAGAAGCACTTCGACTTCTCAAAGAGAGTGAGTTATTAATTAATAAATTAACAATTATTTTACTTGCAAAATATATACAATAATAAATTATATATTATAAAATTAATAAATTATATATTATAAATTTCATACAATGTAATATTATACTTCAATACTACTTAAATTACTTAAATTACATAAAAGTAGCATACAGTAAACAATACTTATATTTTACAGCTCAGCGTGAAATTAAGGAAGATATCTGTTGCCTTCCTTCACACATCCATCTCAGATCAACTCGAATTAAGAATACAGCAGCCTATCTTCTGGATCAGCTATCCCAGGTTGAGGACGCAATAAAAATCTTTTCCCGTCCAATAGTATTTGTAAAAATGGATGATTAGCTTCATACAATTATTGATTACTGCATCTATATTAGAAAGCAATCTTCAGATTGCATTGAATCCGAGTTAACTATTTTATTTTTTTTACGGCACAAATACAGTCGAATTTCTAATTTTTCTTAATACAAAAACATACTGTTTAAACACCGTATTAGAATCATTGATACTTTTACAACATTGTTATATAATATTTCCTCACATATTTTAATTCTATATTATTATAATAACGTGATTTTCTATGTAAAATATATTTAACACTATTTATTCAAAAATGTATTATTACTGTTTTGAAAAATGAAATTGTTTAACAATATATTTTAACAAATTTTTCGGTATATAGGCCTTCTTTATATAGCCATGCATTACTATAAAACTATTTAATCATTGACTACTTTAGCCCTGTCGTTATAGTTTCACTCTTTTATTAAAATGTCTAACTAAATTTGAGTTAAAAAAGCATTCTATTTTAAATATATATGAAAAAATTCCATGTACATTTTAATTCAAACTTTTAATGAAAAAAAAGTTAATTTTGGTAACAATAACTTCATTTGGAAACTTTCTAAAAAAAGGATATGGGGAACAATCCTTTTCGGTATAACGGGATTTAATTATAAAGGATTACTTTCAATTATTAATTTAAGAGCAAAAAATCTTTATCAAAATAATTAATATTACTTTGTTACAAAATATTGCATGTAGCGAACCCTCATGCAGAAAACCAAAACTATTCTACTACAGAAGAATAGTTCTTAGACAACTTTTGTATATCCGCAAAGAACGCTGCTCATATAAGGTTTCAATTGCAAATAGTTCCAATATGTAGTCGAATACAAAATTTACAGAATAAAAATGCAAACATATTTCGGGATATTTAAAAAATAAATTAGCTTGTAATATTATTCGTTTGATACACTAAATACAGCTCATGTGAACCAATTTGTAACAGAAATAAAAGATAAATGCTTTGTAAATAATCCTATATTTTCACTTTGTATAAGGAAACAAGACTTAATTAATAAAATAAGTAAATATAACACATTTAGATAAAGTAGAAGAGACTCTCTACTGTGTCCAACAGAGAACCCTTTGAAAGAAGCAGAGTGTCTGGGGGCCCACCTCAACAATGTAACAATCATAACAAGGTTCTGTATTTTGGGAAGTAGTTCCAGCCAAATAAGCTTAATGTTGGCCCGAATGCAGAGCAGAATATAATAGCTAAACAAATTGTTATTGTATGAATATAAGCAGGTTATGTTATAAAGTTATTAAAGAAGGAATGTTGATGAGAACAAAAAGCTGGAGACACAAGGCAGCAAACAAGGCGGGATGAATGGAAGATGCAGTTATAAATATTCTAGATTATCTATGTACATTATTGCTAAACGATACTAATACTTGATTGAGAACATAGATTTATATGCAACCGTTTAATTAATTAATGGTAACTATGTACACATTGTCCAAATCTGACTAGATTATTCAGCACCGGATAGCCTATCTAACTTTCAATGGCAGGGGTACATTACGTTTATACATAGGGGTTCCATTAAAAGCTCAACACATCACACGGTAGTAACCGCAAGGACAGAACTCCCTCCAGATCTCTCTCTGACGCCTTCCTCTTCTCTCACTCTCTCCAAAGCTTCGCGTCTTCGTTTTCGATGCTCTTTGGCTTTCTCCACATGTTTTCGACGCTCTGAACGATTCCAATAGCGCCCCATCTTCATTTCACTCATAGCGTCATCGTCGGTTGTCTGTCCACATCGTTCTTCCGCCAATCTTTTAGCTCGTTCCTTCAGGATTTTGCTTCTAAAACAAAATAAAATCATTTCATAAACGTGCTTTCTTTCCATTGACTAAAGTTTAAAAGAGCCCGAATGCCTTACCTCACTGGTCTTCTGGTGATATAACGACTGCCATCTGGCCGTTTTTTAACCACCCATTCCATTGGCTGGGATACAAAGGCGTCCGGAGGGTAACAGTATTCGGCGGATTCATCCACAATCATATCACAATTACCAACCAATCGACTGTTTTGATCAATAGGTCGTTGATACTGAACTTGGGATTCGAAGATCTTCTGTTGTAGGTGGATGGTTTCCTGCAGATTGCCCGGTGTAGTGTACATCACTTGTGAATATGGTTCGTAAACATCATAGACTGGACTAGGAGCTAAGAAATTCAAAGAAGACGATAAAATTAAAGGTTGATCTCTGTATATATTGAAAAAAAACAGAACTATTCTTTTGCTGTGGTGTGAATTGAAGAGGAAACAGAATAATTATGTTGCTATGGTGTGTATTGAAGAGACAACTAAACTGTTTTGTTGCTATGGTGTGAATTGAAGAGGAAACTAAACTGTTCTGTTGCTATGGTGTGAATTGAAAAGGAAACTAAACTGTTCTGTTGCTATGGTGTGAATTGAAGAGGAAACTAAACTGTTCTGTTGCTATGGTGT
>JAUZNC010000963.1:8553-28111 GCA_034780395.1 Vannuccia rotundouncinata | reverse complement strand
AAGTAAACTTGGATAATTTATAACGAGAAAATCAACCA
This sequence comes from Vannuccia rotundouncinata, assembly GCA_034780395.1. Classification (NCBI taxonomy): domain Eukaryota; kingdom Metazoa; phylum Platyhelminthes; order Proseriata; family Coelogynoporidae; genus Vannuccia; species Vannuccia rotundouncinata. The sequence goes on along the minus strand of JAUZNC010000963.1, from coordinate 28,073 downwards.
TACATACAAAAGAAGATGGCTAGAATTCAATGCAACATGCATATTTTATTATATTAGGTAGATAAAATTTTTGCGCTGACGACAAATTCCTACAATACTCTTGCTAAAACATTTACAAAATCTACAATAATATAAAAACACTCTTTGTTATCAAATTAATTGCTATACAATGCAGCCAAATAAAATTTATTTAAAAACAAAATTTAAAATTTATAAAAAATAATTCTGTTGAATTTTATTTTTATTTGTATGTATATTGCTTTTAGATTATAATAAGATTAAATATTCTGAAAATAATTAATTTATGTAAGATATTTCTTTTCAATTTTATATACATTTATGTTTTTTGATTCCATCCGCTATAAAATAATGGATGGATATTATAATTAATTTCAACTTATCTATTTGTATAACTATGACAACTATAATTAAGAGAAAGATAAATATATATTTGGTCCTGAAATAGACTTTATTATTGAAACCAATATAAATACCTTGACCCTAAATAAACTTTATGAACAAATACAATTAACTAAAATTCATTCTAACTTTTCTAAAAGAATACACAATAAAAGTAATTTATAAGCATTGTATAGTATTGCAGAAGTACGACGTTGTGGGCTAAAGTATTAAATAGTGGAACAATTTAGGTTGCATCAACATTTCTTGTAACATCAAACAGGAAGAACAATTTTATAGAAGATGAGAAAAATAAGCAGTTTATTGTAAAGTTATTAAAAAAAGTTACTATTGAAATAGTTTTGAAGAAAAGTTTCTATCTATTTTCTATCATGACTATCAATATAAAATATTTAGCTAATTAATGGAATTATTACATATAACGTTTATTTGCAGTCAAAGTATTTTATTTTGGTTTTAGCAATAGTCTGTTTAAAGGTCATACATAATATAATTACTAAGGATTTGCATTCTGTATCATTAATATATGATTATCTATAACACTTATCGAAGGACGAAGGACTTATATCCAACATACAACAATGAATAGAGCTAGCGTTCTGATGTTTTTGGATAATGTTTTCAACAAAGCATTGTAATAGGTATTGTTTTTAGATAAAGGACAAAATTTGGTATCACAATTTAATGTAACCGTAAAGTTTGTGACTTTTTTTGTATCATAATATTTGACATAAACTTTTAAAAGTATTATTCGAAATAATGGAATATTTTTTCAATGATTCAATCGTTTATTATGTTATAAAGGGAAAACACAAAACATAAATAAGATCTATAATACTGAACTTCTTGACAAATTAGCCAACCACAAACTTATAAAGGTATTCCAATAATGTTTTTTAATGAACAATGTTTATTCTTAAATGTATTGTGTATGGCATATTATGTAAACATGTTTTTCTCTTTTATTAAATATTATATTATCTTAGCTATTTTAAGAATTTGTACTGATGCATACTTGCCGCACAAAGCTAAAATGTGAACAGATATCAAAAGGGTTTCCTCAAACAAAAAATATTTTATTAACCTTAATTTTATAGAGGCTATTTCATATAATACGTCTTTGTAAAAACGTTGTTGACTTCCAGTTGTGAGGCTGAAATTATCCTTTTAATTTGACACTTTGTTCCTTAACAACAAAAAATCTTTTTTAGAATTTTTGAAATTTACCAAACAAACATCGATAAAGAAAAAACTTCATCATTCCACGTGTAAACATTTTAAGACAACAAGCGATCTTCGCTCGCAAGGGTTGAGTGGGGTTGCACAAACTTGTGTTCTTATTCAATTGCTCAAATTTAGAGATAATAGTTAAAACCAAATCTCTTACAAGCAACTTTGCTATTTTATTATCTTCTATTTAATCCCTTCAAATCTTTACTTTGTATCGTTTTGAAAGCATATTGGCAGAAATATTTGCTTATATGGGGTTTACTTCTTAGCACCATAGCTTTTATTAACGAAAAACACAAAAGCAAAAGTTTTAAACCAAACTATAAAATAGTTTTTTAAAAAGATTATTCAAATAATCTGTAACAAATCGTGATATATTCAATTAAGAATAACTTCGAGTTATAAGAGTCATTATGTATATTATATAGATTTAAAACTAAACATATTGAAATTATAAAGAAATTTTTTTTTGTTGCTTTTTTAAATGTTGAAGGTCTGTTGTAAATTCTGTCGGAATATTTATAAATTTTAGATGTCTTACAATCTGCAGGGCTTCGATTAATTATTATCCTGCTTTGAGTATTTAAAAAATATCGAAAACAATGTTGGAAGAATGTTATTTCTCTTTCGCACTTTTTTAATGTTCGGTTTTGTGTCGAGAACAAGAACAAACAAAAAGTTAATAATCAAAATAAATTATCAAATAGGGCGGAGTTTGTCAGAGTGGAGAAATATTTAAACAATTTTGTTCAAACGTCAATAAAAAGGAATTCCTGATAAAAACTTATCTAGTTAAATCTCATGTTAAGAATATATCTCTTAATTCATTTTAAATGATATTTTTTAATTTTCTAACGGACTTTGTTTTTAAATTATTTTACCTTTATATTTTTATTAATTCTTATTATTGGAACAATCCGCAATATTAGAAATAATTAAATTCTCACAGCTGTGACTAAATTTCGCATAGCTAAACTAATCGTCAATTATTACGATGGATTTGACACAACAGAAACCTTTAATATCAACAAAAGGAAGTTATACAGAAAAACTAATTTCAATATTTGTCTAATCAGACTAAAACCATTATTGAAATAATTAATAATGTTAGACATAAATTAACTTTTAGATATTCGAATTGTTATTTAATAATTATAATCCGCAAAATATAATTTTAGAATGCTTAAAATCACAAAGCATCGCCGAAGCATGCAAGTATAATTATTTTTGTCTATGATGAAGAATGTATAAGAGTTATTTTCTATTCCATTAATTAGACATTAATGTTTAAACTGATTCTGTTCACAGGAAAAATATCTAACACTAATTACCTCTGGCAGAACAATATGAATACGTTTATACCTAAAATATGTTTCGCACATTTCATTCGGATAATATTTACATTTTGACGAGTATAATTTCTTTTCCAGGGATTTCTTTTCTAGCATATTTTAATCAAATACAGTTAATTTTCTGGTTGTATGCGAGAAGGATGAATGATAATATTATTTGACAAGGTGGATCAAAAAGTGGATTTGTAAATAGTGTTGTTTGAATTTTTGTCAGTACATATTTAATATAATTGTATTTCTTTGACTTAATAAGAATTAAAAGCTCCATAAAAGAATATTTGCAATGAAAAATGTTGACAGAATATTTCTTTTCTTAGATATAAAACGTAATTTGATATTTTTCTTTAAAAGACAAATAATTTGGGGAATTTATTATATTCCAAATTATATTTCTATAACTATTACGCAAACATTGCGTTGATATTTAAACATTTTGTCCAACCTTATGAAAACAAATTCATTTTTAACTTTCTAGGGGGGTTATTCTTCGCCAAAAAGATGCGCAACGCCGGTTACGTAACGATGTTGGACCCCTTTCAGTACAAGTTCGGAGAAAGAATGTGCGGACTTCTTTTCATTCCGGCCCTACTTGGAGAAGTCTTCTGGTCTGCTGCCATTCTTTCGGCCCTTGGTAAGAGTTCAGTAGGAGTTAAGGACAGTTTTGTAATCTTGTAAGATAATTCTTCATTAATATCTTCTTTAGAAAATATTTGTATAGAATTTATAGAATTCAACTTATCCATTGAGAGCAAAAGTTGAACACTCATCGCCTATTAGCTGAGATATCAAATGTTTTTGACGATCTATTTTATAATTTAATAATGATAATTTAGTTAGGGTTCCTGTTAATTTAATAATATCACTACAAATAACGATTTTTGCTTAGAAAACTGGACTAATTTATTTCACATTGAAATTGGAATCATTCAATATTTATTCTTGAATATTATTTAAATTAAAATAAATTATTATCACATAAAATATATCGACCATATATTTTTTTCTATTTAGATGATTTAATTCTAAATATAGCTCTTTTTGGTTATGCTTGGAATAAATTACCAGTGCAGTGTATATTAGTTTTTAGTGCTTATAATTTGTGGCGAAATTTTATGAATAAATTTGTTGATGAAAGTTCACGTATATTGATTAGAAAATATTTTCTCTAGCATTTTAGGAAAATTAAATAAATACTGTTTAGTGGAAAATAATTTTCGTAAAAAAACATTTTGAATTTGTCGTTAGTAAAAACGAATTTATTCATGAAATAATAATTTGTGAATAAGTATTAAAACTTCACTAAATTTTCAGATTGACGACAAATCGTAAAATTAAAAAAACAATCAATTCACTATTTAATTTAATAAATTAATTTAATCAAATTAAATTAAATTAAATCAATGCGATATTTAGTAAAAACTGAATAATTTATAATAATAACTAAATATTAATTATCATTACAATTAAACTTATTTTTATAATTTTTAAAATATTTTCATCTTATCGATTTTTTGCTTTTTGATTTATAAGGAAACTTTTCACAAATTTATCCGGCTGTTTTTCATTCTCAAACTGTCATTTTGTCATGATACCTTTTCAGTAAGATTCATTTGGGCTCGACTAAATTGAGTTGTAGTGAAATCTGACAGATTGATTTTGGGGCAGCCTTTTCCAAAGTAGAGAAGGATGAAATATGACGAAAAAAGAATTTCCCTCGGGAAAAAACTGAATGCAATCTGTTTGAATATATTTTATTTTTAAACTTAATATCATATTAGCTTATCTTAAGGTTAGAATTAATTTCGTGCAGAAAAAAAGCTTTCAGTGCTCAGTTTTCGATAATTTGAACCCCATGAACTTAAATGTAATAATTGGAGGAAAATTTTGAGTAAACATAGGATTAATTAACTGAAGATAATAGTTTCAAATTTCTAAATTTTCTCATTTTATATTTTATATTAAAATAATTTGTAAAATAGTAAAATAGTAAATTTTTGGTGTTGATAAATTTCGGTTGTTTGCAATTTGTTAAAAACCATTTGAGCATTTGAATTTTTTTTATTAATTATTAAATCAATAATGAAACCTATTTAAAGACTTTTGAATTATGCATAATTCTATTTTTTTTCTAATATTTTAACGTTTATGATTCTTTTAAATGCATTTTTAATTGAAAAGGCCGAAAATTCTTAAATAATCGATATTTCCGTTCAATTCTGTAATTAAGATTTAAATTCAAGAAACATTTTGAAAATCAATATAAATAGAACATTATAATTTTGTTTTTATTTTAGGAGCAACTCTGTCAGTAATAATCCAAATGCCCAACTCTTTGGCCATTGTTTTATCGGCGTGTATCGCCCTCGTTTACACCCTATTTGGAGGACTCTACTCAGTCGCCTATACTGACGTCATCCAGCTCTTCTGCATTTTCATTGGTCTGGTAAGTTTATCGATGAGTCATTGGTATAAAATTGGACTGTATGTTGTAAATTTGTAGAAAAAATGGTTAATTGTACCCAATAAATTAGGCATTAAGAATTGTAAGGATTTTCAAAATAAATATTCTTTAATATGTTTTCACAAATGTAAAGTTTTTTTTATAAAATACGATAAAGATTAAAATTAATTGAAATGTGTGATAAACTGTAAATATTTCCTTTCTCACGAGAAACCTTGAGAAGTTACCGCCTAACAGATTGATTCCATAATTTAATACAGATTGATTTTTTCCTATATAATCGAGTTCAACAAATATTCGGGTGTCAGGGTGTGTAATAAGCGCAATGAACCATAATAATGCCATTCAATCCCATCCTCAAAATAGTACAGAACCTATTGATCCAACGTCGACAGAATTCGCTAATTCGGATTCATCGGTATAAATGAGAGGTCTCTCTGATTCAGCTGAGCGTGATCCTGCCGTATAAGGAACTCAAACTGCCCAGAATTGAGGCAATTTGTCTTCTTTGCCGAGTTCTTAGTATGCGAGGAGACTACCCCCCTGCTCAGTCCAACGAATAATAGTCCTCAATCCATATAGTCAGAAATATTCGAGAAATATGTGGAGAGATAGGGAGAAAGAGCATAGCATAAAGAAAAGACTGACGTGATGTGTACCTACCTATATTCTCTGCATGCGTCTTATATCAGAATGGATAACCTGGTAGTTCTATACAAGATTGTCTGTAGCTAATTTTCTGACAAATTGCTCAAGAAGTGCTCAATTCTTTTTCTTCTCTTTTCTCTCCTTTAGACACTTCTCTATTCATTTTCTCTCCTGCAGCTGGTTCTTACTGAGGGGATGTATGCATTTTGAAAACTAGTAAGTAGATCGATTCATTGAGATGTAAGGTTGTTTTGGCTGTCGTTTCTTCCCAGAGTGAACGTTTGCAGGGCTGGTATTCGGCGTTGCTTTTCTCTTTAACGAGAACAGGAAATGATGGCTACTGAAAATAGTTTACAACTACAAATCTCGTTTATCCGTCGAAATAGTTTCCAACCGGATATTTGTAAAGTAAAACAGTTATAGAGGGGAATCCACACAATAACAATATGTAAGAATCGGATGTTTAATCTAAAATAAAAGGCGGAAGAAATTAATTTGTGCAGTACTAAATGTGATACCAAAACGTTATTGAATTTCAACCTTCTTACGACGGTAATATAAGATCTAATATTTTGCTATAAATGAATAATTTTATTAAATACTATAAAAAAGGTATGATACAAATATATTGAAAGATTCCTAAATGGTATGAAACAATATAGGTTATGACTTTATACATTTATTTTTTTTAAACTTTTTTGTTTAGAATGTATGACTATTTATAATTTTAGTCAGATTCTCTGCAACATAATTTTTAGTTTCGTCATTTTCTAATTTTATTGACTATAGACTGGTTTGATTTCTTCACAAAGATAGCAATTATATATTGACCTCCCAAGATTGCAATTTAGGATTCCTCAAATTTAACTTTCGTTCAGAAAATAAATTAATGTTTGTAATTGCTAGCAATTTGTTTTTCGTCAAATGATTCGTCAAATTTGTGATTTACTGAAGTATGTTTCCTTGTTTTACTCAAAAATAATACCTTTTTTTCTAATTCATGATAAAATTCCAAATCATTTTGAAAAAAAAATAGTTTATAAAGTGAAATTCTAAAAGGTAAAAACAATACATTTTATCGATATATTTTTTTAATGAATAATTGATTAAAATTAAATTGTTATAAGTATCTCGTATAAAAAGTTAATAATTTTAATCTGAAGAAAGATTAAACATCGATAAAATAATCTAAAAAATAGTCAATGAGAGAGATCATTCTTAAAATACCAATAAAGGGTTAACTTATGGCAAGAATATAACAAAGAAATGTAATTAACTAAAAGTTTAGAAAATTCTTAAAGATTTAGTATTTAAAACTTTGACGAGACACTGTTTAATCAGTTTTAAACGTTATAAATTATAATAGATTGTTTAATTACTTTTAAAACAAAAAAAATCAGTTTTTCTCACATTTATAATGAAATGACAGGGAGACATATTTTGAGGTAAAAATAATCTTTGTATTTTGAAAATGGGTCAAATAATCAAGTTTACAAAAAATTTAAAAACCATATTCGTGATTATTTAGTTATATCTGTCTTTTTATATCTCAATGTCATCTTAACTGTTCTATTTGATTTTTTATAAACTAAAAGCAAGTTTTAAAATAATACAGAAGAAGAATATTTGAAAGATTTTTCAGACAAAAGAAAATACGAACATTTTGAAAGGATCAATTCTTTGACAAAAATTATAAAACATGTAAAACAAATTATCGATTATTGTATAGATAAAAATATATAATTTTGATTAGTGTGTAAATTTGAAATAATTAAATACTGCCAATCATTTATGAAAATTAGGCTATAGAAGTTAGACATTAGGCAATAGTAATAATACAATAGTTATTTGAGAATAGTCAATAGAATTGTTTAGATTAACCTACTTGTTTTTTATTTATATTAAAAAAATTACAATAAATAACTTGAATATACATAAATTTGTATTTCAAAGTCGATTTCGTAAAGATCCAAATAATGTAACCTATATACGAATAAGCCGACTCCATTATTTGACTAAACTAGGTTACCTGCTATCTCCATTTTGAATGAGATAAATCCATATTTGTAGCGCACTAGTGGACTTGAATTACTAATTTCGAGTTTGAAGTACCTACCTAAACCCTTAATTCAGTCACCATCATTGAAAATAGTCACATTTGAATTACCTATTTCAGATTTGTTTCCTCATTCACAAAATTTGAATGGGAAAACATAAAACAAAAATTAAATAAAAAAGCCAATTCATTTAAGATAAAATAATTTTTAGTTATGGAAACATTCGTCTCATTTGAAATGGTCGGAATTGAATAAATAAATTATTGATAGAGATAGTTAGAAGATTTATCAATAAATAATAATTATTGGATGATTTTAAAGAACGAAAAAAGCCGGAAATGTTGTTATTCAGATTAATATCGATAATATCCGTAATATGTTTTATAGAAATTGCAAAACTTTATTTAAATAAGTTAAGAAATAAAATAAGAAATAGATTTTTATAAAATGAAATAGAAATTAGTTGTTTTTTTATTGTTTATTTACGGATAAGTTTTTGAATTTATTATTATTAATAATTTTAATAAATTAATTAAATATTCGAGCATTCTAAATATTAAAATGTATTCATATATTTATGACCATGTTAAAATATATATTCTGTGTTTGTGTACTAACCGTGCCAAGAAAAAGTGAAATAGTTCTAAAATAGAAATTTTTGAAAAATTCTTTTTATAAATTTGAAACCCTTTATTGAAGGGATTATCACTCTGATTATCGAAAGACAATAAATATAACACAACAAATAAAATAAAATTTCAGTTTTATATAATAATTATTATTATTCAACATTTCTCAAAAAATGTTTGCCATTATTTTATATTTTGATCATTTTTATATAAATTCAAACATTCTGTTTACTATACTACTTACTGTTAAATGACAGTAGAATAAATATTTCCCAGTATATTAATAGAAGTGTACTGCAGATTTTTTTTTCAAATGTCGCTTTCATTGAATTCGTGCCACTTGGACATTACGCTGTAGAAAAGAATTCGATCCAAGTTCATTTAAACGTTATAGAAACTGGATTATTGATAATTTTGTTATGAAAAAATTTTAATTTATATTTATTTAATATTAAAAAATGTTGTATTTCGTCGACAGTGGATTTGCGTCCCCTTCTCTATGTTGCACAAAGCGGTCACCCCAATAAACGAAACTGTGGATCGATGGATAGGCGGTCCCATCCCAACAGAGGACCTAATTGCCTACTTGGACAGTTTCCTCATGCTCACGATGGGCGGTATTCCCTGGCAGGTTTATTTCCAGCGTGTTCTTTCCTCGAAGACCGCTCTAAGGGCGCAAGTGTTGAGCTATGTGGCCGGATTCGGGTGCATTATCATGGCTATTCCAGCCGTACTGGTAGGAGCTGTGGCAGCTTCAGCTGGTAAGGGAACAAAATTGAATAAAAAATCGATTTCTGTAAATGTAATATCTACGCATATGGATTAATAAATTAGACGTTAGCTATCAGCTAACCGTGTCTATGCCCTCTATAGCTATAGGCCAGGATGCCTTAAAATACGGTAGTTTCTGCTTATAGTCTATAACTCTAGATATATTCAATCACGAATAAAATTAGCGCTGAATAAGTACCAAGGAATTAAAAGTTGAGAATTGTTAGCGACTGCATTGGGAGAAGACTGTATTAAGCCAAGAAGAGTTCCGAAAATAGTTCAGGGTCGCGAGTATGTGGAGAGAGTCGTTGGTTTATGGAGGCATCGTTTATTGAAAACGGATGAAAACAGCTAGTGGAAGAAATATCAGAGGGGATCAAGTTAGCTGCAGAGCTATAGAAGAACAGACCGGGACTCCAACAAACACAGTACATGAAATAATCAGTGAAGACTTGGGATAGGAGGGTGTCTCAGCAAGATGGTCTCCTCACGACAACTAACCAACAGAAAATTAACAGGGTTCAAGGCTGCCAAGGTTTGCTAGAGGTAATGGCAAAGCGAGGATTGGAAGAAATGGATGAGAAATTATTATACTTTAGTTTTATATATATTACGTTTGTTATTGTGATGAGAAATGGATATACTGTAAATCCTCTCCTTCCCTGGATTCAATACGCCGATGGGTACCAGTCAATGGTGTTGGCGACGTTATGGACAGACCGCAGTAATAGCTCGGAAGTCTCTGTCGGAAAAAGTACCACATAATCGTGGCTACCACAACTATACTTTAAAATTCTGAAGGATAGAGGGATAAGGATAGATACATTATCTGAAATGCTTCAACTACCTCTCTCAAAACTGCTTCACGACGGAGCGTCTGCTTTGGATGCCTGATAATGCTCGCTCTCATAAAGCTCATGTCACCGAACATTTTCTTCAGGAGAACGTCTTCACCAGAGTTCCCCAGATCTTAACCTATGCGATAGATTTGTTTTTCGCAACATGGAAATTTAAAACGACGACTATTTGAAGCCGTTGCTTTTTTGCCGAAAAAAAGCCGCGGTTCTTTGTTTCACTTTGTAAAACGTTGCCTTTGTTGGTCAGGTCTATTTAAAAAAGCTTTGGTTTAACTAGTTAAAATATTAAATATATTCTAGTTGTTTCACTTTTGCAATGGATCACTATTTGATATTAATAGCTATTCAGATCCGCTGTAGTCGCCGTAGATCAATCCGCGATCCACTACCTGATCGAATGAATCCGTTTACTGAGTACAATGACAATGAATTTATTGTGCGAGTCAGGTTTTCAAAAGAAGGCGTTCGCAATCTGTGTAACATTCTGTGATTAGAACTAGCACGCGATTCTCATGGATGTAAATTAATAATAAATTAAAAATAAATTTAAAAATTATTTGTTGGCTCAATTTCATTTCAAAATTGTTTGTGTTTAAGAGTTTCATGTTCCAAACCGTAGATTTGGATTTCAAAGAAATGTGACTACTGCAGATGGTAAACTTTTTTAGAACAGTAAAGAATTGTAAAATTGACCAAGAATAACCGCCACGTCCTACACAAACTTCTCTCTCCCGCGAACCCAAATCTGCGAAGTACAAGACACCTCAATCATGTCAGACTGATCACAGAGCTCGATCAACAGCATTAACCAAAAAACGACATTCATTTACTTGACCGAAACTCCCTCATATATGTAATGCTTCTCCACCTGACTCTGTTACTTTTTTATATTTTTTATTAATCCTTCTTAAATTTTTTTAATGAAATTGAGCAAAACAATTTATTTTTCAATTCATATATTTCAAGGTTTGAGCTAACCAACTTTCTGCCATTTTTGACATGTTAAATTATAGACTTTACTGAAATGCTTGTATATTATAGACAAGTGTCGTTTGTCCATATTTTAGATTGGAATCAAACGACGTACCGTTTAGCTGTGAACGGAAGTATTCCAGACGATCAAAGAAGAATGGTGCTCCCTTTGGTGCTGCAGTACCTCTGCCATCCGGTGGTGTCTTTTATTGGTTTGGGAGCCATTTCGGCTGCTGTCATGTCGTCGGCTGACTCCTCCATCTTATCAGCCGCTTCGATGTTCGCAAGAAATGTCGTCAAGCCGGTGTTCTGGCAGACAGCCTCGGAAAATGCGGTTCTCTGGGTGATGCGGGTGTCAATATTCATCATGGGAGGTCTCGCGTGCATTATGGGCATTTGGATCCCCTCTATCTACGGGCTGTGGTCCCTCTGTTCGGACCTGGTCTATGTGATCCTCTTCCCACAGCTCATCTGTGTTGTCTTCATGCCTAGTTCCAACACGTACGGCTCTCTGGCAGGATACATGGTTGGCTTGCTACTTCGGATAACCGCGGGGGAGTCCCTCCTTGGCCTGCGACCAGTTTTCCAGTATCCGGGATTTCAGGAGCACAAATTGGAGTACTACCAGCGTTTCCCAATTCGCACCTTCTCAATGCTGCTTAGTTTTGCTTCAGTTGTAAGCGTTTCCCTGATAACGGATACACTGTTCCGAAGTGGCGTCCTATCACCAGAAAAGGACTACTTCCACTGCTACCGCGACATTCCCGTGGACGAAGCGACACCTCTACAAAACACCTCCATGACCACGCCTGCAGGAACCGTCGATGGAGCGTCCAAGGAGACGGTGGCTGCCGCGAAGGATAAAGACGCGAGCAACGGAGTCAAGCCAGGAGGGAAGTCCGAGCAACTAGGGTCGCAAGAAAAACTCAACGTGGAATAAATTGGAATGGATAGACAAAGATATCGCCGAAATAAACACAAAGATAGCAAAAATTGGGGTGATTAAATAATTCAAAATAGGAAAATTATTTCAATAAAATATTCAATTTTATTTTTCTCGCTAAAATTCGAAATTTCAAATTTACGCATATTTATTAAAATTATTCTACAATGATATCCCTTCGCATATCCATTAAGATATTAAAATTTTAAGTGAATCCCGGAAACTGTCTCAGTATCTCCATGGCAACTCAATTAGTTACCTCTTCAATGTATTGACTCTAGTTTTTTGGCCTAGTTAGGGAACAACATTGGAATGTGTTGCAAAATTATTTTAACATACTCCAATCTCTACTTATGAAATACTTTATTTTTATTGAATCAATAGTTAGCTTTTTCCAATCGATAATTTGTGCCGTGTTTTTATCATTTAACCACTTTTTAATATTAAGAAATTTCCTAAATATCTTTTTCACCGATTTATCTTCGAACCGACTTTTGCTATCTTTGTATCATTTATTTTGTTTCCATGAGACTTCAGAGATCATTGTTTATTGATTAGTTAGATCATTAGCTAGATCATTCATTAAAAGTGGATCTTCCGTTAAAAGTGGATCTATTCATTAAAAATAGATTTACAATAATTGGTCGGTCTCGTCATTCTTTGTTTTCGTTTCATATATTAAATTTATTTTGTGTTTTCTCGACATTTTCGGACTCTATTCGAGATTTGTAAAAGGCAGGTTTTGAAAATGTATTTCTACAAATTGATTGGGAACGTCTACAACAGCAAATTAGGAAACCAACAATTTAATGTTATTTAGGTATTTGATTTGTTTATTATTTATACACGCATTGAATATATCGTATTATAATTTCATGTAACCAATTCCGATGCGAACAAAATATTTATGAATTTTAAGGTCAACTTAAAATAATTTAAGAAACTTCCGAATTATTAATATTTCCCATTAATGGTTGTGACAACTTTTTCTTTTAGTTACATTTTATATCGTATAGCTGACAAGGCTCACTTTTACTGGATCAATCTTTTTTTGTTTATTTAGTATTCATATTATATTTATAACCTCTTCCATCATGTTTATTTGATTTTCCAAAAATGGTTGTTTCCTTCTTCGGTTGTAATTTTGTATTTTGAAAGTGACACATTTTATCGCTTCATTGTCCTCACAAATTGGCCAACAATCTTTCTAATAAAGATAGAATAAATTTAGTGATAAATAAAGTTGTGAAGCTTTCTGACTGCTAAAATTATAGGTTGTGACTTTTATTAAAGTATTTTAAAAAGTATCTTTTGGTCTTCTATACACAGACGCTTTTCCTTCCAGATAATATTTAAATTGGTTGTTCTTATATCTCGCATCGGTTGTGAATAAAACAGGATTTTGTTATTTTTCATCAAATTCATTGAAGTTTTCGCCATTCTGTTGCCCTCTCAATTTTCCTTTTGTTTATTTTTGTTGTTTATACAATTTTAATATTTGTTTTCCAATTTGCACAAACTGAAATGTTTCCCGTATTTCAATATTTGATTTATATATTATTCGTATATTATGTGTATGCAGTATTAGAAGAATATATATTGTACCATTTTAGAGTATTTATGCAAATATTTTCGGTTGTGACCGCCATTTTGCGCATTCTTAATTACATCTTTTAGGAAATATTGTTAATTGTCGGTTGGATTTTAACCGCAGTTCTGTTATTATTGTCATCAACTAGCACACCAACATTCGTCTACATCTTTGAGACAATTCATTGCTCGTATGAAGACTAAATTATGTGGCTAAATTATCTGGCCACTGAGGTCGTGTCATATCTACCTGCAACGTTTTTTAGAGCTAGTATTTTTTTCAAAAAGATATTTTCTTTTAATGTAATATATCGATTTATATTTGTACTCAATGTAGCCCGTATTATCCGAACTGTTTCTGATGGGAGGCGACCGCATGATAGAGATATTTATTTTCTATGTTGTATTTTGACGGAAGTCAAATATCATTCTAATAATAACATATTTATGTCCAACGTGAAGTATAAATAGAATTATTGTTTAGTATAGTTAATTATCTTTTGGTTTAATAAAATAAAATCAATTATGATGTTGTGCAGTTCAAAAGGGTTTAATAACTAAATATTTAAACAATAAAAGATTCAGACATTAAAAAACATTCGTTGTGAACTTTTCAACCTTCAATTAGATCAAATGTACACTTCCAAGAAATTAATAATATGTGTCATTATTAATTTAGCATATTAACTTTAAAACAAGTTCATGTTGAGAATTTAACAATATGCGTCTAAGATAAATTAACATCTAAGAACTGTGTAATATGGTTATAATAAAGATATTCTGGCGTGCCAAATAAACGTAATTCCCCTCCCCCCACGTTTACTTTTTTTTTACTTTTTAATCAACTTACTTATTAATTAAGCCCTAATTACTTACTAATTATTGTTTAGTGAAATAATTATAATTGGTAATAATGAGCTACTTACCATATTTAATTTTTTATAATTTAGAAATAATTTTCTAATAAATCAATGAAAAGAATAAGTAAACATATAAATCCCCCCCTCCCTCCAAGCTTATTTGGAACACCAGAGTATATGTGAACTAAAATATTTTAAAACCAATTTAATTAATGTTCAAAAGTTCCCAATGAATGTTTTTTATAATTGTCTAAATAATTTTATTGTGGAAAAATTATCGGTCTCTTTACTAAATTAACGCAGGAAATTAGTTCTCAAAAGGTTTGTTTCAATATTTGTATATTTATATATTTATCAATTTAAGTAGTTTATATTTTTTGGAGAAAATTCCATGATTATGAACCAGACTTTGCGATGGAAGCCCAGGACTTATATATCTTTGAGATTCGAACAAATTGATCCAATTGTTATTAGAAGAAAAGTTTTATCGTTCAAGTTGAGATATTTTGAGGATGAAAACGTAGCGTTTTGGTACCTACTTTTTATTTCCAACAATTTAGATTTGAATACATCGCAAATCACACAGTGCAAATTTCATTGGTTTTCAACAATATACTGTTTCAACCAATAAAAATTCACCATTAGTCTATATAATTTTCCATTATTTAAAAATAAAGTCATCACCTATTTCAACAATTTGAGCAGTTTTGATTAAAATGTGAATTTTCTATAAACAGTTTCTGTCAATAAGATTCATGTCTTGCTCAATAGAAGACCTCAGCAGATATCATTCCATTGGAAGACATGTTAAACTTGTCCTACCTCCGATGTTTCTTGGGTTTGGAACACCACTCAACATTCTTATTCTCATCATAATGACGAAGAATGCTGGTCGACGCAATCACCGAGGTCAAGATAGAAGCCAACGGACCCTTCTCTACTTCAGAATCTTAGCGGGAGTCGACCTCTTTGCTCTGTACACAAAAATGGTTCCCATGTGGGTTTCCCAGTTGTACGGGGTTAAATTCTCTGATCTTAACGAAGTCACCTGTCGATTGTTCAACAATTTCGTCAATTTCACTTTTGCTGACATGAGTGTTTGGCTTGTGGTTGCAATCACAGCTGATCGATTCATATGTCTCCGATTTCCGGTCAATAGCAGACGATTTCTTACCAATCGAATCCCATACATTGTTCTCACTGGATTATCCATCGTTTTCGTCTTGAAGAATTGTCCCTATACTTGGGTTTATCGCTTGCAGCCAGCCATGGGGGACAATGCCTCCCTGACTTGTCAGCCCTTTCACCTGGAACCTGGATACACCTTTATGGTGTCGGGCAGTCGGGACATCCTAGCCCTGGTTATGATTGGATTTCTTCCGGCCTTCTTGGTGATGACTTTAAATATTTTCATTTTCATCCGTTGGCGAAGTATTCTGGCAGCTAAACCCCGCAGAGTTAGTAACAGAATTGCTCCAGTTAATGGTTCTGTTGTTGGAGGGCCTACTCCGCCCCAAGATCAAGGAGATAAAGATGTTGCAGTAGTGCTGGCCGTCTCAGGGGCATTTCTACTTTATTTAGTACCGTTTTTCACTTTTCTTGCCACGCTTAATGTATGGCCGAATGAACAGTGCAACTCACCGATCAAATATCTCCTTCTTGAATGTCTCGAATTTGTGTTTTATCTCAACTTTACGACAAACTTTATTCTTTATATTCTCTTTTCGAAACCTTTTCGTAGACGACTATGTGAACTGTTGCCATGCCAATTCCACTTCGAAGTGGACGAGTCAACAACATAAACAGGAAAATTGTCGTCCAAATAATCTACTTAAAACGTTTTATACAAAAACTTTCACATACAAACACAAAAGCATTTGTGGTTCTAATTTCAAAAAAATCTTTGAACATGGTGTATAGCTGAAAATAATGATTATGTTTGATGCAAATAGCATATTTTAATTTTTAATATTGATAATTGACAAATTGTTAAATCTTATTTTTAAATTAAGTTGTTAATTATTCTGTTATTTTTGTATAATTTTAACGATGAACATTTTGAACAGATATTTAAAATTAATATAGTCTGTCCATAATGTCGGAATTTTGACAATCAATTTAATGGCAGATCAAAATAAATATTTTAATAAAATTAATGTCATATCTTGTGTACAACAGTTTCATTGAACTATTCGACTATTTAATTAAACATTTATATTTAATGTTTAACTTTGTATTTTCGATCAATCAATTAATAAATGGTTTGCGTTAAGCAAGTAAAAAAAGTATGTTCAAAGTGATATATGTTTTTTGGTCATGCTATACCTATAATATTTATATAATTTAGTTTAAATAATTAATTTCGTTTAAAGTAAATACTTACATATGCATACCTACTATTTTAAATTAAAAATTCTATGCTTTAAAATAGAGCAGTATGATATAAATGTTAGAACTAAAATGTTCCCCTTTTATGATCGATAAGTTGGTAAAACATTTTTTAAAACCTCTTTAATAATTTTGTTTAAAAATAACAATCTTTAATAGAAAAAAAAAACCATCGAAATCAAATTTTAGCGTTAATGTATCCAAATATAATTTTGAATGATATACTATTAAAGTCCCACAAAACAGTTCAATTTAAGATTATATAACAGTAACAATTATCACAAGAATTTTATCTTAAATATATCAAAATGTTTTGATATGCTTACTCAAACGTAAACTACAATTTGTAAAATAACATTTTGAAGAAAACGGACATATTTACTGATACATTTTTTTATTATTTTGAATGTATTATACCTACGTGATATACGTACCGATAATTATAGATCAAATATTGATTTTTGATAATTTGTTTACGAATGAGTCACAGGTAATAAATATTCCAAACATATTTTATAATAAAATGGAACAAATCTTAGAATATATTGATTCATCATAATTTTTTTCTGTTTTTCTTTCGTTCTTTGTCAATAAGGATGCTTCAATTTTGTCAAAATAGTCAACCAAAAAAAGATAATTGCTCAGATTCTGAATGAAAACAAAAAGGAAATTTTTCAATAACTCATGGCTCAGAAAGAAAATAAACAACTCATATTTTCCTTATACCTAGTTCAAATAATTATATTTATCACCTATTTCAATTTTATACACATAATATTTTGCATATTTCAACTAAATAAATTAATCATATTTTTTTTAAATATGTAAAAGATATTCTGATCTATTTTCTTGTTTTTAAATTTTTCTAAATCGTAGATAATATCTCATTTTAAATAACTGAGTAGCTAGCTACAGCTGACAAGATTGTTTTCAACATGGTCCACAACGATCTACAACATTCAATGGGGTCAAACATTCTGGGAGTGATCTCCCGAGCTATTAATTACGGGATAGAAATGTTCCAAGAGAAGTCTAACTAAAATTAGTGGAGGAATTTTTTTGTATTATTCAAATTCTGAACAAAACTTTTAAAAAACACGTCACGAACAGGATTCGAACCTGCGCGGGAAAATCCCATTGGATTTCAAGTCCAACGCCTTAACCACTCGGCCATCGTGACTCATGTGAACATACAATTTATGTTGAGTAATTTAAAATTGTTGTCTGGTGAAATGAGTCCATCCTTAAAGATAATATTAAAATAAAAACTAAAAAGTACACATCTTCTTCAGATAAAAAATATTTTGCATACTCGCCTTATGGCTTCCTCAGTGCATCGCAAATATTTTCACTGTTCATATTTCGATGCACTGCGGAAGCCGTAATGCGAAATGTATGCAATATATATTATTATGTATCTGAAGACAGTATGTTTAATTTTTATTTTCATTATACAATCCAGATACGTGGAAACCCCATCCTTATTAAAGATAATACAATAATTCAATAAACTAGCCATTTATAAGTTAGAAACATATTAATTAAATAAGCAATGCTATTTGTTTCTTATATTCTTTAAATCAAATATTTTGATAGCTATAAGTACCCATAAAACTTGAATCCGATCAGATGCCAGAAAAAAATACGTTTCATGGAAGTTCCCTAAGGAGATTTGGCACCCGTGCTCACACCCACACACGACTACCATTGCCCTAGGATCAGATATTGGAGATAATGGGAGGTAATTAGTATTCATGTAATGCATGTATTCGGCGCAGCGGGCAGTTTTTTAATGACCGAATTTTTCAATGTTTTGCTATTAATCAAACACTTAAAAGTTATCCTAAAAAATTTTTAAAAAGAGTTAATAATACAATTTGATTCCATTTTTGGTGATCATTAAAGATGAATTAAATTATGATACTTTCAACTTTATAACCGGTTTAAATTTTCCGTCACGATGGCCGAGTGGTTAAGGCGTTGGACAATTCCTGCTCGGGACGAATCTTTTCATTGGGTTTTATCAAAATGCGATCTGTAAAATACATCTCGTAAATACATTCTGTTCTTTTAACAGTGATTATATAAGTATAAAAAAACTTGAAGTTATATAATAAACAAATATCCACATCATATTTCATATACACCCCATGAGAAACTACTTGAGATCTAAACCATGTACGTGTACCATGTACGTGCACCATTGCGCGTGCACCATGCGCGTGTACCATGTACGTGTACCATGTACGTGCACCATGTACGTGCACCATGTACGTGTACCATGTACGTGTACCATGTACGTGTACCATGTACGTGTACCATGTACGTGTACCATGTACGTG
>JAUZNC010000952.1:0-38992 GCA_034780395.1 Vannuccia rotundouncinata | reverse complement strand
ACAGCTTTGTATTGAAGTGTGGCAATACAGCTTTGTATTGAAGTGTGGCAATACAGCTTTGTATTGAAGTGTGGCAATACAGCTTTGTATTGAAGTGTGGCAAAAGCTTGTCCACAATTTTAAAATGTTTGCTATTGTATGTAAAAGGTGCGAATAACTATTATTCATTTTAGATTTAAATATATTGTTAAATCGTCTAACAAACAATAAAAACCTTAACACATATTCATATGAATGAAAACATCAATTCTGGATGAAACTTTTGCAGCTGCAAGAGGTTGATGAGCCTATTTGGACCAGAATAAGGAAAAAAACTGCACGTTTTTAATGGGCTCTGGCGAACCGTCATTGTCTGACTTTTTTCGTAGAATTTATTTTAATTGCATTGACAACTTGATCTTTGCAAATTATACAACAACCGGGTTATGTGTTATGAAATCTTCAAGTCACTGGAATCTATGTTCTCTTCTTGAAGAAAACAGTCCTATTTGAGAAACAGACCATCAATGATGTTTCAAGGGCACTCTCCACACACAGTTGGGGGGCGATCCACACACTCCCCCCCCCCCCCTCGGTCATACGTAGCAGAATAATTGACTGTCAGGCACAGAGGCTGATTTATTTTTCGGTCTACACCTTTTTCGACGCCACTATTCGCACACTGAAAATGTGTCAAAAACTTTACAGAACCCTATTATGTCAGCATCGGATGGTCAAAAGTGTGGTCATTTCACGATGCAAACTCTTCGTGCAATTCGAAATCAAGATCCATTTCTCGAGTAAAACTACATCGAAAAAATCCATGCCTCGAAAGATTGAAGTTGGAGAAGGTGTAGGAACTTTTCCACAAACACCTACTGACCATTATTGTCAAAAATACTTCGAGGCACTTGACTTAATGATCAACACCATTGGAAATCGATTCCAGCAAGCAAGTGTCAGGGCCTATGATCGTTGGAGACACTGCTTTTAAAATCTATAACAAATGAAAACATTGACTCCGAATTAGAATACTTGATTTCGAATAACACGGACAATGTCGACCTTGGATGCTTCGAAGCGCAATTAGATGTTTTTCTGACTCTCTTTTTCAAGGAAGAAAACAAATGCAACTTCATGGACATTATTTGTGTTATGAAAAGACTACCACCCACCCAACGAGACATAATCAGTTTAGTTTTGACTTCGTGTAAGCTCATTTTATTAAACACTGTTTCGACTGCTACAAGTGAACCACAATTCTCAATGGCTCGACGATTAAAAAATTGGTTAAGAAGAAATTAGACATCGCTGCAAAGATTTTACAACTTAGCTATTTTGCACTGCCACAAAGAAATATGTCATTTTGTTTCCGTGAAGAACTCTCGAAAAATTCTCTTTGGTCTTTCTAACTTTGATTTACTGTCACCTTCGATTTTTCCTTTGGAGTAGTTACTGCAGAAGTACACGTGTACACGTGTACAGACAGTATTTAAAGTAAAGACTTTTGCTATTTATACTCCATGCCTACTTTATTATGTTGTATAATCATTAGATTATAATAACACATGATTTATGATTGCTTAGTTTAAATAAATAAGTTAACAGTTTTAACTTTGTATATTTTTTCTTTTGTATTCGAAAGCTGTTTATGAAGTGATTTTTTAGAATGTCAAAAAGTTTGAAATATTTTAGAATATATACTTATACGTAAAACAAACAATCCTAGGTTAAAGTGCCCTTTTTTAGACTCGCCCCCCACCCCCCTGTGTTTGCAACTTTTTCATAGAAATAGCAAGTATCTGCAAATTAATTCACCTAACTTTTGACTAGCTCTGGTCAGAGTATTGCAGCTGATGTTCGAGCAATAATTTAGCATTTTACGTATTATGTTAAACAGATTAGAAATGGTAGCGAATTTCATCGAATATAAATTTTTATTTGTTTATTTTCCTAATTATAAAAATTTGAAATTCTTATATGGTTTAAAATATTATTGAATAACATATGAAAATATCTGAATGCATTTATTTTATGATTAAGATTTTATACCATTTTTAGATACATTGATATGGGCGTGTGCATGAAAAAATTGTAGCATTCGAAGAATTCGAAGTTTTGTCATGCCAAAGTGCCCTCCCGTGAGTAAACAATGGCTGCATTATTAAATCTATTGGTAATGACAACAGTGCACAACACTCACCTAACCACTTTGATAGCTAACGAACCCATCGCCATATCGATTATATGAATGGCCTCTGAGTGGGTCATACCCTCGCAAGACACTCCATTAAATCCAACTACTTCATCGTTCTGACGAAGGCCAGCTTCTTCCGCGGGACTTTGACGCCGTACCTTGATACGTTCATATCAAAAATATAATTAGTCATCATAATAGTTTTTTCAAAATATAATGACGATGTCATATTACAAATATTTAATAATCTGAAACTTTTGATTAAAATTGTTAATAAGATATTTTACGAATGGCACAGCACGAAATAATATGTAAAATAAATAATTTTTACACTGATTTTCGTCAATTTAAAAAATATAGTCAAATAAATTCCTTTGATTTAACAATGCTTCATAAATTGACAATTTGACTTACCCTGGACACGATAAGACCTGAATAGCCAACCTCCTGCAATCGAAAGCCCCACGGAGGTCCATTATTGAGGAACAAGATCCGCTCAACAGTGGGCATAGTTATTCCTTCCTCAACAAATTCTTTGGTAGTTCCATAGTGATAAAGATCTTGCCATGACTGTTGAATAGAGTTCACAGAATCATTCCTTCCCCTGTTTTATTCACGGCAGTTGCAACAACCAATCATAAACGTTCGTCGTCCCTGTGACGACAGCCACAAACCAAGTGTCCATGTTCTTCCTCCTTCGCCAAATCTGGTATTCATGTCAGAGCTAGGCATCCCCCAGTTTGCTACTAGTAATCAATAAATTGTATGTTATGCACATTTCTTTACAGTTTATAGCTTTTTGTACCCTTAGTCGATCGTCTTTGATAGAAATTTTTCCTTATAGAATCACGGTTTATTTAAATCAATGAATTACATGTTATACAGTTATGTACTACTATATACTATATTTATCAAAGTCTGACACAATCCTTTTAAAGACGTCACAAACATTATATCATAAAAAACCTGATCAAATAGAAATTACAAGTTAAACTAAAAATAATAATCATGGTCAAAATTAGCCCCTTCAAGAATTGTAATAATCAAAGCAGAAAAAACTTTAAAATAATCGGTAAAAAATATCAAAATATTTTTTTTAAATTCAAGTTTTCACTTTTTCTGTTAAATAGAAAAAAATATTCAACAATTAGAAATTTTATTTGGCGCAGAAAATTACCAAAAAATCGGAATGAATGTTTCTGATATTTATAAACAGTATGAGGGCCGCCAGAACCCCAGCTCCCCCTATAGGGGAATTTTAATAGTAGTGTTTTTCTGAAGATTATGGTATAATCTATCGAATTTCACTTGTTAACCTTTTTTAAAATTCTACACGAGTCCAGTGGAGATATTTTCTGATTTCCCATATTAAAGAATAGGAACATTTCTATGATTTTGTCCGAATTTTCGTGAAAATTGACATTTTAGTGAAAATATAACTATTATGTATATATTTGAATGAATTGTTGCATATCATTTTGTTCTCCGAAGTGTTTTCGTCGTGTTATACAGGTAAAATAAGATGGATAAGTTATTCTATTTATTTTCTAGAAACATCTGAATATTAGTTCTCAAGCCTATTTTAACTAAAATATGCCTAAAATAGGCTTGAGAACTAATATTCCAAGGCTTCCAGAAAATAAATAGAATAACTTAGTTATCCATCTAATTTTCCTTCGGACGCATGTTAATTTCACTTCGGTGAACTTTAGGACAGAATCATAGAAATGTTCCTATTCTTTAATATGGGAAATCAGAAAATGTCTCCACTGGACTCGTGTAGATTTTAAAAAGGCTAACATACCGAAATTTTATTATTATCATATAATTTATATAAAAATCATAAACTAACAAATTCCCCAGGGGGGGAGGGTTTTTGTTGCTGGCCCATGGACTATCTGTATTTGAACAACATAATAAAAATTATATTCTAATATCGGTGGCGGATCCGACAGATAAATGCAGAAGCTCTGTGGATCAACGCTGGTAACTGGAGAAGCTCTGTGGATCAACGCTGGTAACTGGAGAAGCTCTGTGGATCAACGCTGGTAACTGGTGAAACTCTGTGGATGAATTCTGGTAACTGGAGAAGCTCTGTGGATCAATTCTGGTAACTGGAGAAGTTTGTGAGTAATAAATACAATTGTGCTAAATGAAAATATCATTCCTTTTAAACAAAGATTCCTCGTAAACATAATTTTGACATCATAAGTGTTCAATGTCTTCGCAGAATTATAGTCTTCTGTCAGGATCGTCCCCATGGGGTGCTTGCACGAGTCATGGTCGCCATAATTTCAACACAAGGCTTTTGATTATGTGTTCGATGCTTGTTCATCTGATGTGCAGTTCTTTTGAGAGTTCACTTTCTTGCCCCACTGGACGATTAAAATCGGTATTCACTGATGAAGATCGTAGAACTGATCAATTAAATTCCCATAAGAAATCACTACATATTTTTACGTAAGTGTAATTGTCTGTGCTGTAGTGATTTTTAACACAATATTTCTGTTGTAAATTGAAGACGCGAGCCGTGATGCTGTTAATCGAGAAATATGAACTACCCTGACATTTAATTTCAATTTTTTTTTAATTTATTTATAAATTCACATCGATCTTTATTTTATTCAAATGGGCAAGACCATTTCTTAGACAATCGTATAGTATAATATTCCTAATCTAATATTAGTCATATAGTATAATAATAGTTGAAAGATTGAATGGGCGGTGACTTTGCTTATATTATGTAGCCATAATTAATTATTTACAAAAATTAAAAGAATTTTTAATTATATTACTTTTATAATAGTTCTAGTAGTAGCTATATAAATTAAATTTATTTGTTGATATAATAATTTGAGTTTAAAATTATGATTTATCATTTTTTGTATAAGTTTACATAGGATATTTTAGGACATATCTGGTTCACAAGAATACATATATTTCATAATAAAGAAATTAAAATTCCTAGAATAAAACAATGAGAATTTATTGTAAAAAGTCACAATAAAACATGACTAATTTTCCCGTTTTCCCTTACAAAGTAATTAAGCATCTACAAAAGGCGGCATACGGGCTTACTACTTGATATCTCGTTTTTTTATTAGGTTGAGTAAAAATTGAATCACTGACATAAGTTGGCATGTTTATCACAAAAATTATTTGATATGCACATATAAAATGAGCAATGTGAAATCGTAGAATGGATTATCCATATTTTTGACATAGAAAGGTAGTTATTTGTTTCCTTTGCCAACGAAGAAACCCACAAACGATGCTGCGAAAAAAGGTTGCTGGGGAAGAGTGCAATAGGTAAAATGATTTCCGATATTAGTAAAGCTGCTAATCTTCAAAACCATTTCACCAATCACTGCGTCAGAGGGACAGTTGTGACAAATCTGAGGGAGAACGGTCATAGAGTCTGTTGATATCGCAGCAGTCACAGGTCAAAAATTGTTCATAATGTTAATGATATATTTGAGAAGGAAAAGAGTATGACAATGTCATGTACAAACAAAATTCAATATTTGGAAAACAAGTTGGTGAACGTGCTACCAGACACAAAAACAAATCAGGACACATGCTGTATTCTTCAAAAAAATTACGAACTGTACATTTAACATCTACAAGTGAATTGTATTATTTTTTCTTGGGATGGTGACATGTTATCCATTAGCTTAATATATTATATTAAATATAAATACGGAATTTACAGTTATGTTACAGTAACTGTCAATTCATCTAGATCTATTAATTTCAAATTTGTAATTAAACCATAGATGCCACTAATAATTGTAATTATACCATAGATGCCACTAATAATTGTAATTATACCATAGATGCCACTAATAATTTTAATTATACCATAGATGCCACTAATAATTTTAATTATACCATAGATGCCACTATATAGCCGTGTCTATGGAATACGGTTCATCTTTTGTCTCAGCATGATGCAAATATAGATTATCTTTGGGATAAATGGTTGATATTATTAAACATTTTTTTATTTTCTTAGCAGAATAAGTGATAATATCATAAGCCAAAAATGTCAAAAAGTGGGTTAGCTCAAACCTTAAAATAAAAAAAAATATTTAAAAAATGAATGTTAGCTCAATTTCATGTTTAAATAATTTCTATTTAGAGCGAACATATATCAATTAATTTTAACTGAGAATGTTTAAATAAACAAACAATAAAGTCCATTGGGGATGCCAAGAAGGCTTTTTGACGACTTGGCCTTGGCTGCTAACAGGTTATTCAAGTTCTTCGATGCTGAATTCCTTGCAGGATTCTTGTCTGATCTGGTGGGTGTCCTGTGCATTTTCGTTTTCAGTCTTCTGTTCAGTCTTCTAATTTTCTCAAACTTGCGTATTTCTTCCTAAAGACCTCTGCTTTTCCAGTTTCCCCATGGATTTCTTTTTCCCTTGTGGCAAAGAACCCTGTTCTTCTCGATGCTTTGAGGAGCCACCTGAGGGATCTGATCAGTTTCCACGGCTCTCGGGACCCAGATTGGCCGCTGAGTTCTTCAATATAGCCTTGCCATTTGCGCTCCTTTGCCTCTCTGATCAGGCTCAGGCGTTCCTTTCGCTGCTTGTCTAACCTCGGTGGTCATCCAGATTTTGCCGTTGTTCCTGGCTCTGACTCTTTTTACATTGTTAGAAGCTGACTTGGCTATCATTTTCTCCATCCAGACATCTTCTCCTTCAGAGAAAGGTTGTCATAAATCTCACAGTCATCTCTAGCTCTAGTCTCCATCTCCTCCTTGAACCTTTCTAGTCCACCTTCTTCCAGTTCCATCTAATTTTGTTATCAACCTCTGTCTTGAGACATCTGATTCCGCAGTCAATCACATACATGATGGGAATGTGACCGGATCCCATGCCGTCCACCAATTTTTTCCACGATAGTGACTCATTGAAGGATCCTAAGGGTTACTCTTTTCTCAAAGTCGGCTTTCATCTCCTTCCTGCAGTTGCCATCTGTCTAGTTTCTTTGGATATATGCCTCCATCACATCCCTCACACCTCCAGGTATTGCCCTGCGCCTGAGTTATCTGCCCCTTCTGGTCTTCAACCCAGAACAGGTCGACTTGTGTTATTCTTCTTCACACTTGTCGCAAACGAGTTGAGTCGTGACTATATCCTCAGTGTAACCTTGTATTATGGTCACTTCTTTTTCTCTTTCCCTCGTTGTTCGATCTGTGCGATCCCTGCCGAGGTAGCCTGAACTTGTCTGCCTGCCAGGGTTATGTTTTCAGGACTTTTCTCGTGAGCTTGGATTGGGATATCTTCCTTTTTTACTGTGTGCCGGAGGCAGCTTCCCTGCAACTTTCGTTCTCGTAAAGCTGAGCCGCTCTTCTTCGACCACAATACTCCTGCTTCTTATACCTCATGTTACACCTGAAAAAGTAGACCCCTCCTAATAACGATGCCACAGTGGTATAGCAGCTTCTTTTCTCGGACACACCCGAGGATCTATCCCGCTCGGTGCTCCTCTCCCTGCTTGGCTTGCCAACACCTCGAGGACCTCAGTCTAGGGTCTCCCGGATGATATCCTCTACACTTCCACCTGTCTAACTTTGGTAAAGCCACTGCACCCCTCCTTATTGTGGAAAATGAGGTGGGGTGCAGTGCAGTGCAGGTAAAATGAGTGATCGCACCCGCACTCCACACAGGCGAAGCCTGTCCCGAGGTGGTCTAAACGTCTCCGGAAAGTAAAATCCGCCTGGAGCTGCAATCCGGACCCACGAACCCGGCACCCAAAAACCGCACAAGACCCGAGCATTGGTTCTCTGAATATTTTGATACGAATTTGTTTCAAATGTCGCAGCGTGTAGACTTTCTAAGTTTGCTAAACTTTACATACATATGTTTGCTGTTACCATAAAATGCCCCTAACTTACTAATTCTTTTGTATTATTATATAGTAACAAACACTTTCCAGTTTGCTTAATAGTAAATATATTTGTTAAAATCAAAACAATTCTGTTTTACTAAATACTGTTCACAATGTTTCAATACACATTTTCTTACTGTAAAGTCACTTCCATTAATAGAAATTTACACAAATTTCTAACTTCTCATCAACCTGAAAGCAATATCGGATATTAATGATTCTAATATTAAAAGTGGTACTCCATATGACTGTATTATTTGTAGCTAAATATATTGTTTTATATTATTTAACATACCTTCATGGTTTGATCGTGTCCTATAAAAACGATGTATCTAACTTATAATAATATGATGATAATAACCTTGGTGATCTTTTGTCCCCCTATAAGATAGTTATTTCTTAACCTTAACTGAACCATATATGTCAGGGTCGCAAATAATAGATTATGTCAAAGGGCCCTTTCAGATTTGCCCCTCAATTTAAAATACTTGGCTCCGCCCATGTATATATTATAACATGTATAATAAATAAAATCGTATTGAATTTAAAATAGCATATATTTACCTATAAAATGTAATTTAGTGATTTTAAATGAGTTAAAATTTTTGCGAGACCTTTCACTATAGAACCTAAATACATATGATAAGTAAAATCCGTCCTTGAAATTTGTGCATAGTACAAAGTTTATCATTTGACGTCACACTTCTTGTATATCCAAATCTAGTTGGTAAAATGTTAATGTGATTTATATTTCCTTGATGCACAAACAATTTTTAAATGAAATTGAGCTATATTAATTTTAATATTAAGTTTTGTGCTAACCGAATAGTTTGGAATAGACACTAGACCCATGACATGAGATACACAACTCTGTTTAAATTTTGTTCCCTAAACTCAATTTCGACTGTTATAGTTCAAATAGTATACACGAAAATATCTGCAATCTAAAATGAAAGCTTTAAATACTTAGTCGGTTATGCAGAAAGTCCACATCGAATCAAATTCAGATTTTCTAGAATTAAGACGCATACTAACCAATTTCAAAAAATATATAAGGTATACAAAAAAAAAGATTCCGTAAAATATTACACAAACGATACAAAAAATTACAAAATCACCCATTAAAAATATTGACTAAAATAAAAAAAATAAGAATAAACACTATTAACCAATATAATTTTATTGAAGCCTAGTTTTACCCTAAAAACATTTTCTAAATAGATTTATTAACAAAACACCAACCAACATAAACAGAATTTTTTATCAATTATTCTTTATAAAAAGCTAAATTTAAAACGTCCTAATTCAATGTGACTGGATTCCTAATAATTCCATCCTTTTATTCTGGAATAGAAAATAATCAACTCAAAACAATTAAAAACATTTCACGGTGTTTCCAAATGATACAATAAATTTTTCAGTGTACAACTAGCCAATTAATATTGGCAAAAATAGGAATTAATAATGCGGTAAAACATTGTTGTCCGCATATAATATACCAGTAAGTACGTGTATTCGAAGTAGTAGTAATTAATATGTAACAGCGAAGTCACAAAACTGCTTTTTTGTTTCCAGCAGCAAGAAATACACAATATTCTTACATACAATTATTCATTGTATGCAGAGTATAATATCGAATAATACATACATAAATACATAGTTAGACATAATAAACTTGTTGTGGAACTGTTCAATATCGATTAGTTTATAAACTCAGAGACAGAAGAGATATTTGTGCAACTGCTAGTAAAGGACGCTAACAATAAAGTATGACATGTGAATAGATAGACAATAATCTAACAACACATTATCTTCTCCTTCGACTCGTCCAGCGTGTTAGAGAATGGCTGACCCAGTAGTTAGTTAGTAAATCACTCCTCACACACATTTATTTGCACAGGAGAGACTGAAGACAAGGGCTGATTGAAGTTCACTTGAGACTTTGTCCAGGAAGGGCAGGCATATTGGAAGATTGACCAACAGGAACATTGGTTCCTCCCCTGCTGATGCCAGCGGTTGCGATGGCATTGCTTGTAGCACTGCCGCCACCTACAGCGTTCTGAGCGGCCTTCTGTTTCAACAGCGTCCAATCAAAGATGTAATCGTAGGCGAAATTAAGAGTGCGGAAGAGAACACGGAAGTTCTCTCGTAAATATTTGTAGTCAGGCATTTCCTCAAATTTTAGAGTACGACAGTAGTCAAGATAACGGCCGAATTCGGGAGGGTAGCCCTTCGTTAAGGCGTCAATCGCAGTTGATCGCTTTTTCTCATAGATTCGTTCATACTTCTGTTTCTTGTTATTGGCCTGCACAAAAAGGGTGATAAATTGAATAGAATTAAGAGTCCGAAATGGAGTAATCGACAGTGGTAGTGTGAAAAGAGTACAGACAGGAGAACGGAGGAAGGAGAGAAAATCGAAGAGAGTTGAGTCAGTGGAGAAGAAAGAGGATCGAAGAGAGTTGAGTCAGTGGAGGAGAGAGGATGGATGAGAGTGTGGAGAGAGCATTTTTAAGTAAGTACATTTCAGTGAGAAATTTTTTTTTAAATTTAGTACATTTTTTTTAAATTTTATATAGTACTTTGAATATCAGTTATTTGTTACAAAACCAGCAATATTACACAACTGCATGAGACTAGTAATCAGATGAGAACTACGACCTACTGATAATCGTTCAAATGTTTAGACAACATAGTATAAAATTACTAGATTGACGAACATCTTTACATAAAAATAGTATAAGTTATCAGATAGTAGTTACCTTAAGTCCCTGCCAAGGCAAGGTGGAACGCAAGAAGTACATGTAGACATATCCCATAGATTCCATGTCATCTCGTCGAGATTGTTCGATACCGGCATGGGCGTTGATGCTAGCATAGCGGGCAGTGCCGGTCAGGTTTTTGTCGTCTCGATAAGGAATGTGTTGTTTACTCCGGTTATCACTAAAATTATCAAACACATTCTACATTCTTATCCTTTAATAAATTATACAATTAATCCTCATAATAAATTTACCTACATTATAACTTATAATAACTGTATAATGGATTAGATTTCTCACCGGTATTTCTTGGAGAGTCCAAAGTCGACAACAAATAGTTTGTTACAATGACGACCAATACCCATTAAGAAATTGTCTGGTTTGATGTCACGATGAATAAAGTTCTTGCTATGAATGAATTCGACCCGGTTGAGCATCTGATCAGCTAACATGAGTACTGTCTTCATGGTGAACCGACGACCACAGAAGTTGAAAAGGTCTTCTAAACTGGGACCTAATAGGTCCATCACCAGGGCATTGTATTGACTCTTGACACCATCGATTCCATACCAACGAATACGTGGGATGCCTACACCATCCTGCTCAGAGAAATACAATAATATTTAGGAGAAAGTGTTTTTAAATAAGAAAATGTCTTCAACTAGAAGTAGGTTTCTTAAAATGTGGAAAACATTTAAGATTCTAACAAGTTCTTATATATTGATCAATATCATGATTGGTGACTATAGGTACTCAAACTATAAGAAAGAAAGAAAAACTAGACACTAGCGGCAATTATTGGTGATCACAGTGATCTTAGTATACAACAGACAATCTATTTAAGCCAGACGTGAGATGCCGCTAGTATATAATATTATTATATTATAATCAGCCAGGGGACGGTAACAATCTGGTAGCTATAGCGACTAGAAATCAGCTGGTTTGCGGTATTGAATGGAATTATATAAAGGCTAACCACTACTACTTACAATAGGTTATTGATTTTCTTCTGTTGACACATACACAATAATTCACAGTGTTGCTAGCCTAGTGACGACTAACTCAATGCAAGACAGTACAACTATGCATCATATCAAACAAACTAATACTCTCTATTAGTACACGCCTTTTTTCTAACTTCCATATTGGCTGTATGAGTAACAAATTGACACATCAGACCTCAAAAATACAACTTGTTTTTACGCAATAGCTTATTATATTAAAAAATTAGTTAAATATGAATAAGTAACCCTTTGTTATAATTATATATAACTATTTTTAAAAATATTTCTTATATATTAATACATCCAATGGGAATATTATTTCAGTTATTAATTATATACTTTTAGCAATAATCAATTATTTTTATAGATGCCATCAGATAATATACCTGAAGAAATTTATACACTTTGCTCTCATATAAAAGTTGTGGATGACGGGCGATTACTGCCTCCAGCTTGACAGCTACTTCTTCACCAGTCTGAACATTAACACCGAGGTAGATATCCCCGAAGGATCCGGAGCCTATCTTCCGCACCAGGCGCCACTTGCCCGAAACTACAAAATCTGACCGATTGGATTTGCTCATCTCACGAGAGTTGCGATCATCCATGAATTGGGGAACTCACACGCAAACTCTTCCCCACACTCACTCGGCTCCTGATTGGATTACAGAGAGAGTGGATGATGGTGGCCAGATGAGTAGATAGTCGATCCGATTCAGCTGAGCAAGAAAGAGGTCGATATTAATCCCAATTATGCAACATGCTATGAGAAACAATAGTACATTAACAACAGTTGTACAATAACAACATTGATATATTTTTGTATAGACCTCTTATTATGAATGTTTTGCAAGAAATCTTATTACATATTAAAATTTATTTCTCACTTTATTTTAGATATCAAATAAAACGAAAAAGTTATTAATTTAATAATTGCAACCGTCTCTGTAAATATTTTGGAAGTAGATGTAAATTAATAGTATATAGATATATTTTTACTAATAGATAAATGTGTGCAAACTGTAAAAAAATGGCAATAAGTCAGTATTTTATTAAAATAGATATAGTGTACATACGATATGGAGCATGACATATGTTGACATATTTATTGACTTTGTAAAACATTATACTTCTTATTGTATTTCTTAAAAATCATACTTTAATAAACAGGGTTCATAGTATTTCTCAGGACTATTTTCATTGACAATATTCCACTTTCCCAGACATTTTTCTAACTTTTTATATTTTTATATAGAAAATTAATAAAAAAGCAATGGGTAAACATGTAACTATTTGGAATAAATTTCAATAAAAAAAATTATTGTGTACAATATGCAGTACAAATTTACAAATTTATACATGTGTACAAAATGATTGTGCGAGCGAGCAAGTGAAGTGTCACTTGCAAGCAGCACAAAAAAATTGAGGTTATTTTTCATAATACAGCAAAAAAAATACTGGTTGCATTGCACCTGTAATATAAAATAGATAGCACAAATTTTTTTTTGTTAACAATTAATTTTAACATTAACAGTCACAAAAAAAATTAGCTGTTATAAATTGTTTTTCCCTGACAAAATCTTAAATTCCCTGACTGCTATGAACCCTGTATAATCATCAATGCTCAACAGAACAACACAAGTTGTGTGACAATTATGTTGTGTGACTGAAACCAGTCTAATTATCAGATCTTAATTGCAACATTATCAAATGCACTGACTTTTCAATAATACTTTCAAAACTAATTATTAGACTTTTATATTATAACTTATAATATTGACATCATTCTGTATAATTATTTAAAAAGAATAAACAAAATTATGTAAACTTATTAAGCCATATTATGAGATACAAACAATAATTTTTGTTATATGTATATTAAAAAATATATTATAATTGTTCCAATATCAATTGCATTAACTCATTAATAAATTTGATCAACGTTCCAATATCAATTCAATGCATATTAATACTGGGGAATTCAAAACATGTTTTAACTATAAAAAATAGGATGCATGGCCACAAACAATGTATGATCGAATTGGTCTAAATGTCACAAATACAGTGTCTGTTTAATAATACACGAATATATATCCATATGGGTAGATCATTAGAAACTCAATAATATATTACAATATATGCTGATTAACAACATTTTTAATTGACAAAATGGAGAGTGATGACTAGATATCCAGAAATCTAAAGTGATTCCAGTTATGTAATTTCAAACACTGTAAACTTATAGCTAAGCATTACAAAGATTAAAATAAATGTGTGCAATAAAAATATAAAAGTAAAATACAATTAAAAAAATTAAAAGTACAAAATTCACTATGAGCATATTTTTTCATTTGAACTTTGTATTATGTTGTTTGTAACTTTCTTGATAATATTTGTTATATAAACTATGCTTTATCAATAATTATCAGATGATTAAATAGTCAGTGCTGGCATACCCCATGGAACCAACTTTGGGCAAATTGCGTTCATTGTTCAATGAAATGCTCAAAGATTGACAACGGTACATTAATTGAATGTTTGCTTGACTAAAAAGATAGTAGGTACTTAAAACGCATCCTATTGGGTTTCCAACACAGAAATTAATTTTTAATTAACCACATTAGCAATGAAAAAAAGTGCTTTCACCCAGCAGGGATAGCAAATTTTCATATAACATATAAATGAATAAGTTTCTAAAAAATAGTTTGCATCTAAATTCTTATGAAAATGTTTCCACAGAACGTTGGGTGAGTATCAAATACCTTAATCTGATAACTGTCGAATGGACACACTGTCCAAAGGGGGTTGAAATTTGACTGGTCAAAAAGAATAAGCTGAGAGACACATGTGCAAAATTGAAAGATTGTGATTGGCTAATGAAAAACAGGCCACATTTTAAGTGTATATAACCATGTCAATGAATAATTTCATTCCCAATTTCTTTGGTCATATTACAAATTTATACTATATTTATACCTACTATTTCGACTATATTATCAATACTATTCTATATATAATAATTACAAAATGTGTTGTTATATATATTATTTAGTATTTTAGTGTTTCATTATTATATAAGAATTCCTTATTGTACCATTTCATATAATTATTGTCTATATCTTATATAAATACTACTTATTTGTATACTAATATAGCTATATCTTCATTAGATTCTAGTGATCAAAATTCAATGGAATCATTTTCGTCTTTATCATCTCTTTTATCTAATTCTTCCATTATATATATTAGATAAAACCACAAAATGGAATAAGGTTTTTCCTGGGGTAGATAATAGGCAGGGCCACAAATAATTTCATTTTTCTATGTGGACTGAATAATTTTCACCAATGATCTCAATGAAGCTCCATAGTCCTATGCAGGGAGTGAATCAAATATTCTCAATTTGTTTTTGACAGAGAATTTGTGACAGCATCTCCCAAATTGTATATTGTAAATGACCACCCTACTTTGGAACTAAATGTCAAAGCATGACATTAAAATTACATATATATGATTGGATGTGTTAGTAATGGGAATTATAAGTGCAAAGCCAGAATATCACTTATAAATATATATACCAGCACCATTCAAGCATCGGAGCTCTCTCAACAACACTCTTTAGTAATGCAAAATGATCGATTTATGCAAAATTTTATGTTTATTTCATTTTAGACTTCCCAAAAATATTGTTCATGAAAATCGACAGTCTGTGAAATTGACACTTTGAATTGACAATCACAATTAGACATCTAGAAATGCAGCTGTTATTTAGATTAGTTGCACAATATTCTCAAATGTCAAAAATGAAAAGTTATATATAGAGATTAGGTAAATTTTAGTTGTACATCTGTATATAGCTTATTGTATTTCAATTTAGAGTTTTATTAATATACATATATACATGAAATATTTGTATACTATTATATATATTATAAGAGCCTTTGCTACAATGTATTATATTTATATATTTTTCATATTGTGTACCTATCTATTTCAGATATACAGCAGATGAAGCTCTTGCACTTATTACTGCTTATGATTTTGATGAAGTGGGAGATGTCAATATACATTTTATGCCTCCTGTTGAAGATCCGCACACTCTTATGGATGAAGATTCTGAGCATTTGGATGATGAAGTGACAGCTTCTATCATGTTATAAGAGATCAGAGTAACCTCTATGCCATAAACACCATTCTCACCTCAGTTTCAATGAAGATGAAATATGTGTATTTATGGGAGTATGTCCCTTGTCTGGATACTGCCCAATATGGATGTCAATAATCTGTTAGTCTCCTCAGCAATCAGAAGAGATCAATTGGACAAAATTATGCTCAATCTGCATTTTCCAAATAATATGCTCATCGTGATGACCTATTCTACAAAGTCTGTCCATTGTTCAATATATTCAACAAGACATCTAAACTTTTACCACCTTATCTACAATTATCAGTTGACGAAATTATGGTAGAGTATTTTGGGCAACATATTGCAAACATAGAATACAGATAAAGCCCATAAGATCAGGGTTAAAAATTTGGAATCTTGCTGAATCCACTGCCGTCATTGTGCATAGTGAGCCAGTGAGCATAGAAACCACACACAGCTGCCTGATTTTGGTATTGGGCATGGAGGAAACATTGTGCTCAGATTGCTCCAAAAAGCAAATATTGGCCTGATAATGATTTTATTACAATTTTCTTAGCAGAACTAACAAAACAAGGAATTGGGGGGGGGCACCATTCAGGAGAAGTATTTGGGAAATATTACTTTACCAGCTAAGAAAGCATTTGCCAAAACATCTTGTGGAACATTTTCTAGTCTGTTCATCAGATCTCTTAGTTGTTAGATGGAACGACAACAAGCCAGTTACTGTGGTTACAAATTAAACTGCACTTGAGCCTTTGGTGCCAGTAAAATGGTACTCATCTGTTGAAAAATGA
Source organism: Vannuccia rotundouncinata (assembly GCA_034780395.1). Taxonomy (NCBI): domain Eukaryota; kingdom Metazoa; phylum Platyhelminthes; order Proseriata; family Coelogynoporidae; genus Vannuccia; species Vannuccia rotundouncinata. Next base: position 22,217 of record JAUZNC010000952.1, on the reverse strand, counting down.
TCAATCTCAGTGAATATGCCTGGCCCTCTATCACAGTATAACAGATACATGGGAGGAGTGGATGTATTCACTCTCTATGAATATGCTCTAAGAAATGGTGGTGGCCTTTATTTGTGTACATATTAAATGTGTCTATCAGTGCAATCAATGCATGGAGGCTCTATGTTTCTGTGAAAGGACCAATCAGACTGCTCTAGTTTACTCCTGAGGTTGCATCACTTCTAATTCAGGTTCATGGAACAATGAGATGGAAGGGGCACTTATCTCTCATTGATTCTGCAGGGGATGCTGCCAGAAGGGATGGCAAAGATCACTGGCCAATTGACTCTGATATCATAAATGATGTGTGTCCTATTTGCAAGAAACAAACAAAAGTTTGTTGTGAGAAATGTGATGTAGCTTTACATGTTAGATGTTTTAAACTATATCATGTGAATGCCCGTTTAATTGACACAATAACAATTTTCAAAATTTGCATATTTGATATATACTTATATATAGGGACTATTTGATATACTTATATATACTAATTTTTGCTCAGGAAAAAAATGGAAACTTGTTTTTTTAAAGTTTTGTACTAAATATAATATGAAATAACTATATAACTATGATATGAAATGATAGTCAAAAAACTGGATATCCTGTTTTTACCAGAAAATTGTAAGCCCTGTATATAGATTATTTGATATACTTATATATATAGACTATTAACCAGTAATTAATTGATTTTAAAGAATGGTTTATGTGTATAATAGATAATTTAAAAAAAATTTAAATATAATTGTTGAATTTTGTGATCATATTTGCCAGGAAGGAGAATTTTCTGCATGGCTGTCATTGAGTAGTTTATGCATAAAATTATTAATAAGTAAGAAAATAGTAAATAATACCAAATATGACTTTCAAAAAACGTAAAACACTTTAAAAAAAGTATATGCAATAAAAGCCAGCATTAATGGGTTTAAGACACTCTGACTAAAAAAAATAAAGAAATTTTTTTAACATATATTAATAATGTAGTAACATAAAAAACAAATAAAAATATTAATGGAATAGTATAAATTTAAAGGAATGTAGTAGGTATTATGAGCTCTATGAACAAAGAAACGTGGAATGATGGGTATCATTTTTAAAAATGTAAGTAATATGATGAACTCTATGTACAAAGAGTTATGGAATAATAGATATCAGTTATATACAAATACATTTTATAAATTTTACAAATATATTAAGTAAAATGAGAAGAGCTCTATGTAGTTATGGAATAATAGGTATCAGTTTAAATAAAAGTATTGTTTCATATGTAGAAGTTCCTTTTCCTTCACTTCAATTTATTTTTCTATTTCAGCAATGTTCTCACATTTTTCTTTAGCAAACCGCTAATTGCATTTGATTTAATGATGAGTTGTTTATCTGAGTCTTTTTCCTCAGAAAGGTCAGCAAACTTACATGATTCATTTGATAAAGCTTCTACTTGTTCCTGAAAAGACAAATTTTCTCTTTAAGAATTTTCAGTTCACTAAGACAAGAATTCTCTGTTTTTTGCTTTCTTTTCTTGTTATTGAAACATTAAGAATACCACCAACATGATTTACATGGAACTACTGAAGGGAATGAAGAGGCAGACAGGCTTGCAAAAGAAGCAGAAGAAGAAGACTAAAGTGAAGTGCCTATCAATGAATATAGCCAAGAATAGCATAAATAAAATGACCAAGAATATCTTGGGAAGAGAGCTGCACTCATAGCAGGTACAACAGATGGAAAAAGCAAGGAAAAAAGATCAAGAAAAGAAAATGACAAGATGAGAAAAAACAAAATTAGCACAATTAAGAATGGGACATTCAACCATTATAAGAGCCTATAGACATAAAATAGGATAGGACACCAGCCCTACATGTAAAGAATGTGAAAGAGAAGATGAAGACATGGAACACCTTTTACTCAGATGTGATAAATGGAGAAAACAGTGAGTACATAAGTTTGACTACCAAAACCCCAACTCTGAAAAGCTGACAAGTGATCAGGTCCTAAGCTTCCTTAGGAATATTGGCCAAATCAACTAATGTGTATGATAACTACTTTTCAAAGCAAGAAGAAGCAACAACAACATGGTCAATGATAACTCTTTTGTCAATAAGAGACTTTTCAGTAAGATTAGTACAAGATGTGTTATTATTGATAAAAAATTATCTCTCCACAGTAGCTTGACCATGGGATATAATTAAGAGTTTCTTAACAGTAGTCCAAAGATTTGTCATATCTTCATGACAACTAAGGGCCTTCAAATAGAATTTATCAAGAGGATCTTGTCCTGAATGTCAAGAAATACAATTAAGGAAAATTAAATACACTTTTAAACACTTATGCGAAAATTTTTAATTAATATATAAAACAAACTGAACAGTTTAAAGTCATACCAGTTCTGGACAAATACATTTAAACACAGAAAACGTATTAATAAAAATTTACATTATAATATAGAAAAAATAATATAATTAATCAAACACAAAAAAAATCCAACTTCAAAATAAGTAAAAAAACAAATAATATAAAAATTTATTTTTATATGTAAATACAATTTTGTATAAAAAAAAGTATTTATTAAGACTTTTAAAGACTTAAAAGGATCTGTACAAATCCTGATGTCTTTTTACACTGGATATATTATTTTGATGCCTATTCCTATTCTTTTATATATAAAATTCCTGATTCTACACCAGACATATCCTCCTATAATGAAATGCAGGGTGGTTTTAGGAAATTCTCAGGCCTCCCATGGGTAAAAATTATTTTTTGGGGGATTTTAGAGCAAAATTTTAGGGCATTTTAGAGCAAAATTTTTAGGATTTTAGGATATTTTATAGCAAAAATCTAGGTAGTTGATTATATTATTAAATATCTATATAAACCACATATTCTATATAATACACATGGTTATTCAAAAAGAAAAAGTGGATTCCATTGAAACAGATTTATTAAACATAGATATTATTTAGACCTAATAAATATCATGGGCTTTATCAGTAGTCCCAGTATATTGAATGATATATATCTGTTAAAACAACAATAAATATTATGGCTTGTGTTTAATTGTTAAAAGTTCAATTTCATCAGTAAATTTCCTTTTTCTCTTGATTCACATTTCTATTAGAGATCCAGCCTTCCTCACCTTCCCAGAATCTAAGGGATTTGACAACAATGCTTATTGTAACTTATCATTGCCCTCTTTGATAGCTTGTTCTGCCACCAGAATCCCCCTAATTCAAAAGCAATTGCTTCATGCTGCATTTTGGATTCTTCACATTTTTTTGTCCAGCCTCTCTCTGTATTTTCTCTTGGGCTTGTATCTGTTTCTTGGCTTGTAAATCTGTAATCACAGTGATATTGTTGTTGTGATTGTGAAACAGAATCTAGCAACTTACTAGTTATTGGGAATTTTATAATTCCACCCACCTGATTCAACTTGTGTTTCTTATGATGCAGAGCTATTATTGTATCTTCATTTAGACTGTCTCCATGAATGTCTAAGATAGCTTTGTTTATAGAGAATCCTTGTTTGGGTACAACATTTCCATGAGATAGTGATAAAATACACTTTACCAAAGCTGTTAATTGAGGATATTTCATATTGCTATCAGGATTGCTTATCGAAGAGATGTAAGATCAATATGTATCTAATCAAACAGTTGTTGATTTTCCACATCCATATCAATATCTAACTACAACAGGTTAACTTCTTTCCACTATGATCTTTGAGTAGTTTTGAGAGTGCATTTATCCAGTTTATACCAATTGTTTGGAATGGTTTGGTATTCCTGATATTGTATTCTTATTTTGTCACAAACATCTTCCAGAGTAGACAAAGCATTAACATGAAAAACCTGAGAAATATTTGGCTTATCTACAGAAGTTACAGCAAGTGACTAAGGATAAAAAATACAAAAAATAGGATTTTTAGGAAAATTTACTATTTTTTAGGACAATTTACCATTTTTTAGAACAAATTAGGACAAATTTATCAAAAAAGCATTTTTTTAGGACAAGTGGGAGGCCTGAATTTTTTTAAACTTTATTAATATAGTTAGAAAATAAAAATAAAAATAAAAGTAAAATAAAATGTTTGTTGATAAATTGGAACCATATTTGTAGAGCCTTGATGATATTGGGTACATATCTTCCTTGTACTACATGAAATACAGGCTAGTTTAAGAAAATTATTTTAGTCTTTATCAATATATTTTGGTAACTAAAGTAAAATATGTTTGTTGATAAATAGTGTCCATTTGCCAATGACAAAATTGGAGTATTTCGTTGGAGTTTGAAGGCATGGGATAATTAATAAAAAGACCAAAATTCAGCAAATAATGCTTCAATGCAATAATTTTTGTCTGCAATGAAGCCAGAAATTTGATTAATGTAACAATTTTAAAAAAAATGTTATTCACTTCCATATTTTTAACAACAAATTTCTACAATTAAATAAAATAAAAAGAGTGCTACCTATGTACTATCAGGTTTTATTTTTAAATTGAATTTTAAAAGTTTAGAAATAGGGATATAATATGAATATGTAATAAAATTTTAATGAATAATACATATTTCCAGATAATTATTCTGAAAACATTAAATAATTTAAAAAGTTACAAAAACGTATAATTTCAGAAAAAAATCAGAAAATAAATTACAAATTTAAAATATTTTTAAAAAATGATTAGAAACTCACTACGATTCAATAACGTAATAAACTATGGACATAATCACCATTACAATTAATCAATATCGAAAGTAATTCTCTATGTTGAAATCATACGATTAGTTAAAACAAATTTATTAATATATTCGTAAATATTAAAAAAATACAACTTTTCACCTACGAGTGAGTGAAAAATTTTGGAAAATATTTTTCTGGATATCATGAATACGCGGTTTTTGTAGCTTCTAAATATGTTATTAATTCGGATAATTAATACCATTATATATATGTATAAATTTAGTTTATATTTAACCAGATAACATTTTTTTAAATACTGTCAAACTGGTAATTAGTATCTTAAATGTCCCAGAAAATTAATAATGTTCATACAAAAATTATTGAATGCAGTTTTTTATATTTATAGAAACTAAATACATTAGGCAATATGTATATACAATGACTTATATTTTATTTATCTAGACCAGCAAACAGACCATCATTCAATAGTAATTAACGTCCGCGGAGGAATATATCTATATCGATAATCAATACGACATTCATGTGAGTTATTATCATGCATTCAATTATTTACGATAATACCTCTTTAAAACGAAACTAATACCGTATAAAATTGAAATGATTCGTGGACGTTTTTTGGTTAGTTTGACGCTCTAGATAAAGAATATGTAAGTCAATGGGTATATATAACACCGCGTACACACTAGGCCCTTTTTCGTTCTTTTTTTCTGCGAATTTTCGTGAAAAAAATGTTTTATGAAATTATCGCGTTTACAATGCATTTTATCTGCGATTTTAATATTAATACATATATTCAGTATTTTAAAATATTTTGAACAATTGTAATAAATATTATTTTGTTGTGATACTAGAACAAATGACCTTAATATTTATATTAAATTGAAAGTAGAAAACAGAATAAGAAATTCGGCATTGGATGAATAATTAAATTTATCTCACTAATCTCATGATATCTACTGGTTATTGTGCGTAAATTCTGAGCGTTTATTCTGTAAATTAAAACATCTATCGATAAATATATTATAATCAATAATTATTAAATAATCAATTTCATTCACAAACATTGCCATAAACATGAATACAAAAACACAGAAATACTAACAATTAGCAAAGGCAAATAGTTCACAAAATATAGGCAACGTTTATACAGAAATGTTCAAAAAGCTATTTCATTTCGTTGCTGCATTGAAATTATATGTACAGTTGTGAAACTGTTTTCCCTTGGAAGAATTCGAAGAACATGTTTGTTGAAGTTTCAGAAAACGAATTGTTTTTTCTTGTTGAATCAAACAAGAGGTAGACGCAGACGTTGACGCTTTCGAATAGAGTGAAGAAGACATACTCATATATACTTCACTTTCAATGTACGATTTGTTTTGCTGCTGATGAAATTCGACATAACCTTTCCGTCTGCTGCAGATTTTTTCCTCTGTGCGTCAACCATTTTCTTGTTTCAATAAATTCTTTATCAGAAAAAAGAGATCACATTGTGTCCATTTCATTGTTAAGACAATGCTGGATTGCAGCTACAATCTCTTTATATGTTTGAGGTGAATGCATGTCGCCATTTCTTATTTCTGGAATAAAATATTGGAGACAATAATCAAATGTTACTTAATGCCCTTTCATCTAAGTCATTCAATACTTTCAAATCACCATCAAAACAATTTTCCATTCAATGTGTCATCGATTAAACATTCGCATGAAGCAAAAAATCTTTTTTGGGTATTTATTGGGATTCTTGATAGTTTTTAAGAATCTGCTGATATATGGTTACCATTTGTGTGCGTGGTAACATGTTTTTCTCTTCTATTATACTATTAGATAATAAATAATCTAAGAAGCAAATGTCAATATCAATGTCATCAAAAGATATGTTGCAATGTAAATAATCCGTGATTTATGAGTTAAACAAGGAATTGATTAATTAATTTTTTTAAATAATGTCGTAATATAATGTGTAAAATAAATCAATGTCGTTGTCAAAATATATTCATTAATCCCAAGTAGCTGTCGTATAACTATATTCTACCACTTTTGAAACACTTTCAATTCTAACGCGATAATTAAAAATAAATAGCCCAAGAAACATGGTTATAGCATCTGTTGATGATATTAATGCTTTAAAGAAAATAAATTTGAAAAATCCACGGAAAAGCAAACAAAATATGCTTGTAATATGTTAAAAGTATTTTTTTGGATAATTAAGTAAACTATTTTTTAAAATTCATGATGGATATCTGCAAACTTGTTGGGCTGGCTACTAAATACACTAATCATAGTATATACTTATTCGAGTTACATCTTGCGTGTTATCGGGAGAATGTTTCGATGATTGAGATGTTCAATCTGTTTCAGGACATAAATCATTAAAAGCACCATGGTATTTACAAAAAGAGTAGATCTGATATAAGCGATTATTTAAGCTGTTTTTGGGATGTTCAATCGCTTTTACCTCCATTTACCACCTACTACAGTTAATGATTATTGGCATGAGTTACCACAGTCCGTCATTGACGATTGTTTGTAAAGATTCCGGGAAGCATTGTCGATGATGTTCCACGAAATGGGCGTTATTATTCAACAGTCACGTGTTACCATCAATAATTACTACAAAATGTAACAATGTCTACGTATCCAATGTTTTCGTGTTGCACTGACAATATTCGTTATTTAACTTAAGTTATATAGTTGTAAATTACACATTTTGATGGTTTAATTTATTGAATCCTTGCGAGGCGGGATATACTAGACATCATTGATACCGCCCAGGCGAGATTCATTAATATTGATTAAATAAATTTTTAATGAATATTCCTTTCAAATCTTTGATAAATAAAATTTTCAATGGGATAGTAGGATAACACTTATCTGATGATTTAATTCTGTCCTAAAAATTATTTAACAATTAATCTAGTTATTTAAAAACGGTTTTAAATTATTAATCCTCGAATTGAAACACATATATATGACACTGAATAAATAGTCCATATACCTACACTACATTACTATTTAAATATACAGTAGATATAGTTACCTCGGTTTCAATTTTCATAAGTATTGTGTTAATACTTTCAATAATACTTTTAATTAAGAGTTAATTGAAGGACCTCTTGTTGCAAAAGAACAAAAATAATTAAGGTTTGTAAATGAAAAATTACTTCTTTGAAAAGTAAGGTAGTTCATAATTTCACTACATATTGTTGTAAATACATATTTTATATTTATTTAATTAATAACTTCTTATCATATTTTTCAAACTTTATATAGATTGTTTTTTAAATGATTATTTTTATTCACATCTACTTGTTCTGCAACACAATTAATATATTAATAATATATAAGTCATTGGTTTGTTGGTATACCAAGTTAAACTTTTTTTCTAATTAGTATTGTAAGTGAACTTATACATAAGATTAATGTAATTTTTTGTTTTTAAAGATATACTTCAATATAATAAAATGATTTATATATCATGTATTGTAATGATTATAAATACCTACTATAATTTTATTTATTTATGTTATTTTATATTTGCTAGTTAAATTGAAATTGACACACAAATTAAAAAGACGATTTACTTTTTTGATTATATTTTAATTTATCCAGAGGATTTATTCTATCTCTAAAAAATTCCTTCTCTCCTCAAAGCACATTGATGTTGAATAACAAACATATAGGCCTATAGTCTTCTAATTTGACACAAATATATAAATGTTATTGGTGTCAATAAAATTATGTATCTAAAATTACTTTGTTTTTTAGTTACAATACTCTAAATTGTAACTATATAAATAATTAACATGTCAGGAAAAAAATTATGTCAATTTGTATGTTGAGTCAAAAGTAATATGTATTTTACTAACTACACCCCAGGCCTTTTTACTGTTATATTTATTTATTTATTTTTGGTTGACTACAATTTGGACTTTTAAATTATCATAACTCATTATTGTTCATACTTCATATATATTTTGTTCTTGTAATAAGTATAATATTGGAAAAGAATTATGCACTTTCTAGAAAATAATTAATTTTCAAGTGCATATCATTCAGAATATAATTAAAGGGAGTAGTTGTTATGGAAAATAACCAAATTATCGATTTATATTTTTCGATTCTTGTGCTGCGCTGATTGAAAATTGCAAATTTGAAATTACGTGTCTAATGTGTGTCTAAGGATACTAGGTATACGGAAATCTATTAATTTCTTTGTTTATTAGGTACAGGTCGGTTTTATTGATCAGGAAAGGCAGTTGAATTTTAACTTTTGATATTTTATTCTATTTGTAGCGCTTCAATCTTGTTATTAAAATTTAATGCAATTTTCGCCATTTTATTTGAATCTTTTTATTCATTGTAATGGTATAAAATTTAATTTATACCAGTTAATAAAGTTTAATACTAGAAAAAATATCAAATTGTCTAAATATTACATTTTCTCCCTGTAACGCATTCATCATAATCTCTCAAATTATTTTGATATTATTTTTAACACTTACACACTATGTAACGGTGCTCAACACATGGTATAAGCAGTAAAATTAAGTTATATAACTGCGTTTTTTTAAATAAAGCATTTTTTCTAAACTAAAATTTTATATGAGTATCATGTAACGCCAATTTGGATACATCTAGAATTTATATATTGAAATTATTATTTTTATTAACTCTACAATATGGCCGAGTAGCAAAGACCATTACATTATTTCACCGTAATAACACTCACCATTTAATTATGATTTTATCAGTGGTCACTAAAAGCGTTACAGGGAGAAATTGTAGTCAATAAATAATAATTTGAAATAGCATCGGTACTCCAGTTATGGACTAATATTTGAGTTTAACAATCGGATAATATTATATTTCTAAAGACATATTATAGTCTATGGGCAATATTTCTATGCATATCCTTTAACCATATAGATACATTTTTCAATAGTTTTTATAAAATATTTTTATAAAACGAAATTTATAAAATACTTTATATATTATTATTAAACCCTGCGTTTTAATCTGTATGTATATTATTGCTTTTACAGAATGCCACAAAAAAGAAAACAAAGTTATCCCTTAAAAAAGACTCAATTAAAGATGAGCGTAAACGTGAACTAACGAAATTACGTGTGCGTAAATATAGAGGGAACTTTAAAAAAAATCCCGAAAAATTTAAAAAAATTACGCAGGAGTCGCAACGAATGTCTAAAAAAAATTTCTTTGGAAAAAGAAAAAAGAGAAAATTATCCGGTCTATAAATCGGTAGTCCAAGCTATTTGGCGAGAAAGAAAGAGAAAACCTCCCACAATTGAATACGAGGAATTTATGAAAGAGAATCATTCGACTTCAAGCGTTGCAAGTAAAAGTCAGCACCGCCGCCGTTGCAGAGAAAGGCAGGATATGATGCAATTGCATTGCGTAACCGAAATACGGAAAATGAGACTCTAAGAAAAAAGTTAAATACTTTGAAAACTCTGCTATGGCGTAAAACAAACAATATACAAAACATATAATATAATATTGAAAACAAAACAGAAAGCCGGAAACGTAACTAAAGCAGCGAAACGAAATACGCAACCAAGAGAAAGCGATTTATGAAAAGGCAGCGTAGGGATGTATCTAGAAACAAAAAAGCGAAATTTGTTATCTGGGCCTATAAGAGTGAACTGTTTTTATCTCGTGATAGCAATTCGAAGCTTGTCCCCGGTTCAACAATCATTGATAGTCGCAATAGTGGAATTTAAACGAGAATTTCTTCATTTTCCATATTCATTTAAAACATTTCTAAAATGAGACCGAAGTACTTAGTTACTGCAAAGGTTGGAACAAAAAAAAAGAAAAATGTATACCACAGTAACAGTACTCGAAAAGTGCAAGCTTTGAACAAATTTTGTGCTTCCAATTCATTACCGCATCTACACATTTACAAATTGGAAAATTACATTCAGAAACAGTTTGCGAGCATGATGACCACATTGCTAAAAGAGATTGTATTGATCGTGTGTGTAACATGTGAACCCACTAAGATATTGAATCATTATGTTGAAATCTTAGGGGATCCTGATCTTCGCCAAGAAACAGTGAAATGGTCAAAATGGACCAATGTAGAACGCGAAAAGCGTGACAAACATACAAAGCAACTAGTATCCAGAAAATACAACGAAATTGTCGTTATGAACACATCAGTTGAAGAGTTGCATCAATGTATTGTCACTGATTTGAAAGTATTCCCGCTTTAACTTAAGTTTAAATTTATTTATAATATTCACATATTTTTACATCATTTACCCTACATTTTGTATAATTCTCCCGGTAATGCTTTTATAAACATTTTTTCTGTGCACCTTTTTGGAAAATCTTATTGATGAATACATGTCTTCTATTTTATATAACGTATTTGTATTCTAGTAGCACAAAATATGTTTAAATAAACATTAACACTTTTATTTTCTTCTATTTCAAAAGAAGTGAGACCTAATATTGATATTTTCTGATATTTTTGAGAGAAAAAAAATGATATTGTACTTTTTTTTGCTTGCAAGTATTGTGTTAATTTGAAATCTTAATACAGTTTTGTATCATTTTTATACATTATTATTGTAATATAATATTTGTTTTGAAGTTTCATTTTCAATTTAATCTACGATTTAAAATTATTATAGGTGGTACGGGTATAGACGAAAAATATAAAAATAAAATGTTTATAAGAAGTAAAATATCGTGTAACTACTAAAAATAGAAGCTCAATAGATCAAGGTATCATAATTTATAGTCAGAATAACTAATATGAAACATTTAAAAAAATATAATTTTGAAGGATAAATGTGTCAAATTACAAGACTAGGCCCATACCAATATGCCATTTTCAACTTAAATATATAACGGAGGTTATTTAATTTTTGTTCAACTTTTACACTTAAATTGGTTCATGAAACGATACCTTAAATAATAAATTTCATATGAATTTCACTAAGGTTATTTTTGTGAAACTTATTGTTTTCTTAAGTAAGAAATAATTAACTTAATTTTTCACTTAAATTGCTTTATGAAGCGGGGCTCAGGGCCCAATTTTAACTTTCCTCCAATTGAAAAACATCTTGTTATGAAGGAATCAAATCCAAATTTTGAAAAAAAACATGGAAAAACGCACAACGTGGACGCGTCTAGTACTGTTAAAAGGGAAAGTTACATTTACTAATAGCGTACGCACACTTTTCCACCTATAAGCCCCGTCCCACTGTACGCTTTTCATCCCACTTATCTGCGCAAGTACTTTATGGATAGTCCCTTCTTTATTGTTATTAGTAGTTTATTTGTGCAATTGACGTGTATACAGCCTACATACCATTATTATATAATTTTTCACTCAACCTACCTTGTGTGTACACGCATACGTATTAGTTTTAAAATTTTTATCCATGATATAACATGAAATTTCCTATAGTTGATATTTGCTTATTGTTTTAATTTACTATAAAAATTTTACATCTCGCAATTAAAACAATCCAATTATCCTCTTAAAATGTTGATAGTATTAGTAAACAGTTATAGAAAATTTAATTAAACTGGAACCAATTTGTCATATCAAATACGTTTGTAAATATTTTTTACTGATATTATAAGTGGTACAACACCCAATTGTGTATCAAAACCTTAACAACTCCTTATTTAATCTAATTAAAAGAAATAAATTCTTCGTTAATAATCACACCAAAGAGAATAAAAATAAATTTAATTATTATTTAAAAATGTATTTAATTTGTACAACAGAGACTAACTACTTCTTAGAAATGTAGAGTTACTTTTTGGCATACTCTATTTTGATAGGATGAGCTGGAGTTAATTTGAAGCCTTCATAGGCATTCTTTGCAGATCCAGCATTAGCCTCCGTGTCGTATTCAACAAAGGCAATATCCTTCCTTCCTGTAACCTGGCGCACTTCTTTAAATCCCGTAAACTGAGCGAACAACATTGACAACATCTCTTCCGTCGTCTCCTGAGGAAGATTAGATAGGAAAAGAATGCTGTTGGGCTGACTGCCCGATTCCAATTCATTGCGCGCATTGCCAGAGCTACTATCTCCGTTGCTAAGGCCCCCTGTTGTCTGGGCGGCGGTGGCTGCTCGCTGGGCCGCCTTCTTTTTTCGTCGTTTTTCTCGCTCTTCTTCCCTTTTTTTGAGGGCCTCAGCGCTTTGACCCTTAAGGCGTTCGATCTGAGAGGAATCCTTCCTGGCGAAGTGGATTCTCATTGGCTGACAAGGGTAAAACATAAACAACGGAATCACATAACTGGAAAACTAAAAACCAAAATAGGCAAGTCAAAGAAAGAAATATCAAAACAAAAACAGTTTTCATTACTACTCAGAATAATATTTATTTAACACGTTCTTCGTGCTTCAATTGTTTAAAATACAAAATATTAATAAAACTTGGTGGCATTTCCAACTTTTAATTTATGCAGTGAAATAGAGATCATTATGGAAACAGTGATCAGAAAACTTTACCAATCAATTTTAGCCACAACGCAACAACTCCATAACTATAATTCAGTTCTGGACGGTAAATGCGTCCAAAACAACTATCTCGCTACCTATAAAATAATAGTCTATATACTCAAGAGCAGTATTTAAAAAATATTTATTGATAATAAAATTAGATGATATAATTGCTTTTTAGATAACTAAACTTAAAACAGGAACCTTACATGCCCCAGAATCAAGGATGTTTGTTTTATTATATTCTCCTCTTTCAATAGCTTAATTATTAATACATTTATAGACTGTTTTCAACTGGAATTCTAGATGTTTCCAAAAACGACATTATTACAGCTTTTAAAAGCTCTCTATTACATAATTTAGGTGGTTTCAGATAACCAGTCAACTTCAATTTCGTCTTGATACTTTAATTTTAATAAACAACTGTTAATGGTTCGTACAGGCTTCTAATAAAAAATTAAAGACTTTTAAATAAAATAAACTTCAAAATACGTTAAAAAAAATATAATAATATGAAAAAATTATCTTTTATTATTTAATTTTTTTATATGTAAATACATATTTGTTATAAAAAAAGTATTTATTTATAAAAAAATACTTATAGGTAAAAACATATTAATTATAAAAAAAAAAATATTTAAAAGGTGCAGAATTTAAAGGATCTGTACGAACCCTGACTGTTATAAATTATAACCTTATACGATCGGATAGAATTGGGCACCAACGTAATAGCAGTTAAAGAGAAATAAATATAGAGTAAACCTCCTGTATAAAAAAAGTTTGGTCATTCTCTCTTTTTCACTTTGAAATACAGAATATTAGAATGTGAAAATATGTAATTAGACAGTTATAACTAAATGATTCCTGGGCATACTAATTAATATATTAACAACAATTCAGGGCATTCTCTACAAAGACGCACATATAAAACCATGGAAGCAAACGAAAGTACAGTTTTTGAAGCCAAGGGATCATGTACATGGCGATTAAGAAGCAAATGTTTTGTTTGGACATAGAGTGATGTTTAGGTCAAAAGAAAATCCCCATTTTTTGGTCCAGGAGTTTCAACACCCACTTCAGGTTATATCTGAACCCCAGGAAACCCGAATCTTATTCTCGTGTTATATTCAGCAAGATGGAACACCACGACCAATACATACAGACATCCCAGCAATACGGTTAACCTTGGCTCCCAAGAAGTGCAGATCGACAAGATGTCAGACTCGCTTTTGGTAAATTTTGGTAGAATTCCCAGAGAAAATGAGATGTCCAAATCGACCCATTTGATCAATTTTGATTAATATTAATTGATCAATGCACAAATAAATTACACAAAATAATGCATCATTTTGTTAATACTAAAATTTTGAACCGTACTTACATACATACAGTTCGGTTTTATCTATATTTTTCGATTCTAACAAACAGTAAAATTCTATATTTTAGGAAAAGATAAATGAGAGAGAAAGAATAAAATTACTTTATCAAAGAAGAGAAATCCTTGGAGATCACGCATTGCGCCGGTAGCAGAATTAATGTCTCTAAATATGACGAACGCTTGGCCCCTCATATTAGCAGTCTTAAGAGCGACGATGTCAATGATCTTGCCGTACTGGGTGAAGAGATAATAGAGAGCACGTCGTAAATCGAGTTTCTTGACTCTGTCATTCAAGTTGTTGACATAGAGAGTATGATTAGGTCGATTGTCCATTAGTACCGGTTAATATTGTTACTGCTAAAAGATCAATTGACAAGATGCACAATAAAAATCAACAATTATTAGAATAAAACAATTAACTTATTTTTTAAATACGGCATTTATCATTTTACAATATTCTATTTAGACAATAATCTTCATCTTTAATAATTACACTCACCGACACAAGTAAAATAAATGTTGCTAATTTACAATCAGAAAATCTTTTTGTTACAATAAAACTTACTCTTTCACTAAAGTTCCAAATTAAGGAATAACTCACCACATCAACCCGACATCCAGGAATTCCTATTCGTTCGCAGCAATGAGAGGTACATCACCTACTGAGCTCATCAATGAACATGCAAAAATAAATGATAGGCAATATTTTCTGTGGAGTATAGTCCATGCTAATATTACTTCATTTCAAGTTCGCTTGTTACAACAATTTTAACGAATAGAATAACAGAAAATCTATACTCCACGGAAAGAGGCTTTTCATACTGGTTAGAACAAAATGTAGTATCATAATTCTGTTCTGCCATGATCTTTGCATAAATAAAGAGCTCAGTAAGTGATAAAGTCTGTTCCCAAAGTCACTTACAAAATCGTTTAAATATCATTAGTTCATGAAAAGGTACTTGTAATCATTATTAAATCAATAAAATAGGATTCAATTAAACTGTTAAATATAATTTCCAATAAAAGTCAACATTATCGAATATTCTAATAATAAATAACATTTTCCGAGTAAACGACAGTAAAATCCGTTCATAAATCACATTTTTATTTGACTTTGTCAATTATAAATAACAAGTAAATTAATACGTATCTGGAGAATTATTTAAATCATATTTTTATTTGACACAAGAGTCCCTCCGGGTAGCCACATAAATATGTATTGTGAGTTATATATAAAACAGCTACGTCACAATAGTCATATCAGCTAGATCCCATTTTAATCACATTACTTTTTAACGACTCCTCAGTTCTCTTCCGTGAGGCTTGTCTCGATGTCTTCAATTAAGTTATCACCGTCTTAGGTGTTTTGGCTATATGTAATCAGAATATTTCCTTCTATGTATGTCCATTAGAAACATCTTCAACCTATTGCACGAAGAGCAATTGTATAATTTTTAAGGACTAACTATTTTTAAAAAGAACCTTTAAGAACCTTTTGAGGACCAAGTCAAAAAAAGGACAGACCGTGACTACCCTAATTTCTTTAATCTTGTCATGAAAGGATCGTACTGCATACACAAAAAGTAAATATCGCCTTTTTAACATATTGAGATATCGATAGTCTAACTCCCCAAAACAACTTTCTTTTCAAACAAATCATCTATAAATAAATTAATCATTTACTAAAGGACATGAAGAAGAGGAAGATATAGTCACAACAGATGCGGAATTATATTAGTTGAAAAGTAACAAGACAACTTTGTAAAATAAGAAAAAAATACAGCTAAATAGATTTACAGTGGCGGTAAAATGCGTTTTGACTACTTCTTAGCAAAAGTAATTTTCATAGCGTGATCGGGGGATATCTTGAATCCCTGGAGCGAATGTTTCGCTGCTCCAGCTTCCGCATCAGTGTCAAACTCGACGAAAGCAATGTCTGATCTCCCTGGAACAAGTCGAACCTCCCTGAATCCCGAGAACTGGTTGAACACCATCATGAGCATCGTCTCATTACTATCCAGGGGAAGATTGGTCAAGAAGAGAATCTTGTTGGGTGGTTGGTCAGGAATTTGGCCGGGATTAATAGGGCCGTTCACTCCATTTGTCACCCTAGAAGCTCGGCCTGGTGACAAAGATTATTTGAAATAAAGGAGGAACTTGACTACAAGAGAAACACCAAACATGCTTACCCCCAGAGGCTTCCGAGGCTACCTTTGACTGCTTCTTCTTTTTCTTCTTTGTTGTCTCAGGCTTCGTTTTGGGTCGTTCCACATAGGTTCCCTTCTGCTTAGCGATGAGGTCAGAGTCTGACTTGGAGAACTGAATACGCATAGGTTTATCGTAGAAAGGAAAACCTTGCATTGCCCGAATAGCGCTGGTAGCACTGGTGACATCCCCAAATACTACAAACGCCTGGCCCTTCATTTTGAGAGTTTTGGCTGTGAGGATGTCCAAAATGTTGCCAAATTGCGCAAAAATAGCGTAAAGAGATCGCTTGAGTTCCTCTCGTTTGATTTTTTCATTGAGGTTGTTGATGTAGATTGTGTTATTAGGAGGATGCTCCACTGACATTCTTTAATGGTAACTAAATTATTAAAATAGTAGAATGCAGTAATAAAAACAACAAAGTAATCGAGATGTATAAAAAAAGTGTATCATTGTCATTTTTGCATCTTTAACATACACAAACACACATCTCAAATTGGGTTAGGAGGAGTTTACTTCTGACTATTAAAAGCTTTCATTTACAACCAGCTCTTGTGGGAACTAGGGATAAAGGCCTTCTTCTAAGTTTTTGTGACCAGGTAAAGTTGTTGATGGTTAAGAAAGGACAGTTAGTGCAATTCGAAACTGTTGTCATGAATCAATCATATAATTTTAAAAGGTAATAATTATGTATCATTAAACAAGTCAATATATAGCTATCTTCAATTATAATATCTTTAAATGTGTATGTTTTATGCATAATTTAATTTTAATTTTTTTCAACCTATGCTCATTAATAAATAAATGTATACTCCTTTCATTATTAAGACGTGTACATGACTATTCATAATTTATTAGTTATTCCATTTGATAAATTAATTTTACACAAATAATTACACAGTCTTGTTTATGGAATTTAATTTATTTTTGAAATATGTCAAAAA
This sequence comes from Vannuccia rotundouncinata, assembly GCA_034780395.1. Classification (NCBI taxonomy): domain Eukaryota; kingdom Metazoa; phylum Platyhelminthes; order Proseriata; family Coelogynoporidae; genus Vannuccia; species Vannuccia rotundouncinata. The sequence continues at coordinate 4,467 of JAUZNC010000952.1, read as the reverse complement.
ATATAATATTCACTATTGTTAATAATTATATCATTAATAATTCGCTTCCAAAGAACTTTATAGAAGGGATAGTGGGTACCCTGGTAATTTCTAAGAATTATAGATTTTGATATAACATATAATGGGGGTTTAAGATATTTTTATGAATTATATTAGCATGAGTATTATCTTTGAGATATTAAATTTTTTTAAAGTTTGTTTTTAAAAAAGCAGCTCTATTTACCACATGCTTAAATTTAATAATAAATATTACTATAATAAATTTGCTACATTTGCAAATGGTACTACATTCTTCAAATTTTCTAAATGCATAAGGATCATTTCCAAATAACACAGATATGCAGGGTTGCCACTACCATAAAGCTGGAAATTGGGATGCTCAGCACTTACTGCTCCCCCAAATAGACCACAATGAGCAAAGTGAATTTTGTGCAAGTAGAAAAAAAATTTCAGATTATTTTTTTGGGTTTAGTATATATGTGAATAGTGTATCGGGTACATTTACAGGGTTTGCTTCTACTCACCAATTTTGATTGAGTTATAATATGTGAATAATTTAATAAAATGTACTATACAATAGATTTTTGCCAATTGATAGTCTTAGTCTGCATGAAATGTCTTGTATATGATATGTAAAATGTTTTCTTGGAATATAATATCAATAAAGTGGTAAATGAGAATGGTGTCTAGTCTAAAAAGGACAAAAGAAATTAGACACTTGACTTTAGACATACACATTTTTTGATGGTACCAAGATTAAACTTTTCCAATTTTTTATATAATGATAATTGTATGTAGTAGATAAGCAAAAATGTATGCATCATGATTTGGTGTATGATTTGAAAATCTAAAAAATTGTTGTAAATAAAATTATTAATTTAATATATATATTTTTTTAATTAACCACCCCATGTTTTATTACATTTTTAGAATTTTTAAAATATTTATCCTAGAAGTCTCAAATCAGGACAATTGGGACATCCTGACAAAATCGTGATGAGTGACAACCATGAATATGCACAACATATTAAAGATTAATTAACTGATTAAGTGCCATTCTTAATTTTTACAAACATGATATTTAATAATACATATTTCATTTATTTTAAACTTTATAATTTTAGTATGAAATTGTTTTACTGGTAATCAGTGCTCTTAGTAGCAATAATTTTATTTTTCAGGCTTACTAAAAATTTTCAGGCCTAAACTAAATGTTAGCAGTATTACAGGGTGGTGACCAAAATGTATTTCATTTCCATATGGTTACATTTACATATATGTTTACTTTATATAAAAAAACACTTATTGCTTATTTAAAGTTATTAACTATTATTACTGGCCTCCACATCACCCTTTTTAGCCAGTCCATCTGCGCCTCTTTATTTACAAAAGAATACAACATGGAAAATTACAACTAAATACAATAAGTGTACATATAATGCAGGGTTGGCCAGAATTTTTGGCAACCTTGATAATGAAATGTGTTATATTGATAGGTATTCTATATGACAGTTCTATATATTGTATACATACATGTACAGCCATGTGTTACAGCTAAATTCAGGAATGTTAATAACTAGGAATGCATCTTGTCAGTGGTAACCAAAGATGTGTGATGCTTGACTACATTGTGTACTACCCTCTCTGATGCTGTTTGCTTCTTCTTATCAAGTTTATTGTTATTTATTCACAATGACTCTAAACTTTTCTGATTTCTTGGTAGTTTCCTGTAACTCTTCCACAAGTTTCTAAAGACGTCTTTCTCTTCTAAGGCTTTACTGATGGCTTTTGCATTTTCTTCATAAGCCTGCTGTAGACTTAGTATTTTTTTATTATTCTTCTCCTCCTGCTCTACCTCAAACATCATACTTTTTCCATTTCTACTGCTTTCTTCCACCAATTCTTCTCACATGACATTTGTTCTGCAGAATCAAAAGGATTTGCTGCCATATCTAATAAAGGATGGATTATTGGAAGAGAACTTGCTGTCCAATTTTTGGTGACTGTATATGATTTTGAAACAATTAGTGCTTTCACTGTGAAAGGGTCAAGTGAAAGTCATTTCTTGTGCATAAGCTCCTGTAATTGACTAAACACTCACTTAACACCAGCATTGTCTTGTGGAAGGACAATCAAGGCTTGGGTGAGATGAACTAATAAAGGAAATTGGTTGGCCTTTGCCAAATCAATCCAATAAATAATAAGAAAATATAATATGATACTTAGACCTTTAATTTTTGGGTCTTATGCTCTAATTTTCAGGCATTCTGGATTACTTACCTGATTATTGGGCCAAACCCAAATTCAGGCTTCACTAAGAGCACTAAAGATATTCAATTTATACAACAATGTGAGCATTTAATCATAATTAGGGTTGTTCCAATTTCACAGTTTCCAAGTCAATACCTAAATCCTTTCCCTACAGTTGAATCTCCTTCCATTAATTCACCAACCTCAGTCAGCAATTGCTATCAACTCTTCTGATGCTGTTAATTGTAGAAGAAGTTCTGGGAACAAGACTAAGCCCAATTATCTTATAAAAGATTTTGTTTCCAAATAATTGTATTGGATTATAGACTTTTTGTATTCTTCTTTTATTTGATTAGATGTTGTTGTTTTAATCAATCAGTTTTGTTATTGATATTATGTTGATTATATGAATGGTTTGATACTATGGAATTGTTAATTTAATCACTATATGTAATGTATGTATTTAATTCATAACAATATATTCACTATTACAGTAAAGACCTACCTTTTGCTTACCTTTTATTTCAGTATTATTAATTACTTTACATATAATACCACACTTATCTTTAAGGATAGTAGTATGTTGACTGTATAGAATGTTTTGTATAATATACAGGGACTGTGGAGCTGGAGGAGCTAGCGGGGTTCAGCCACCCAATATTTTTTACTTAATTTTTGGCCCCCTTGGAGAATTTTGGCATCTCTTATAAATAGTACCATATTATATTCCCCCCCAATAACATTATTACCAAATATTATGTATAAAACAGTTTTGTATGTTATATAAAAATGAGTTGATCATTGTTGTTATTTTGGAATATCAAATGTGTACAAAAAAAATTATTTTTGATTTTTAACTGTTTTTTTTATCTTCTTGAAACCACTATTTTAAAAGTTGTAAACTATTGCTTATAATTTCCAGACATACTATCTCCTGCATTCTCCGACATATACATGTAAAAAAAATTGCTACAGACCCCAACCTTTAGTGCGCCCCTAAAACCCTAGCCCCACCCCAATAAAAATTTCATTCTGTGGTCCCTGATATAGATAATACCTATTATATGAAAGATTGCTGACATCTACTGGAAGCTTATTTAATGTCAAATGTTTTAAAAAAAAGTTTGAACCATAAATTTAAAATATGACAAATTTTTACTAAAATATTTTCCAAAAAACATATATAATAACACTAATATATTAAAAAAATTATGATAAAAGTATAAATATATATAATATATACTTACTGAAGACATAAAAAAAGTTATTTATTGAGAGTTCCCATCAAAATAAATTATGTTTACTAATAGCATGAATTTGTTAATTCATTACTGAGTTATGACCTCCAAAAGATAGTTGAGACACTTAAGAAATATAATGAATCCTTTTTTGCTTTTAAATTTATCTTAAATTTATAATTGTTTAATCTTTATTTCAGAAAATTGGGATCATGCCCTTCAAATGTAAAGCAACTCCAATAGATAGAAGCCTACTTCATTTTTTTGTGCCCACTCCCCACTTTTGAAAAGCTTCCTATGCCCCTGAATAGTTCAATTCAAACTGAACAGCATATCAAATAATTAATTGTCCTATTTTACAAATAGAATTTGAAATTTTTGTAATAATTTATTTAATCAAATAATGAAAATGTTATCTATAACATTACAATTATTTTTAAAAATCGTAAACTCTTACTTGAGAGATGTCGCTTATTCAAAAATTTATGTCATTTGGGAAACTATTCAAATTTAAACAGTAAACTATTTTAATATTTTTTCAGATTATGTTAGGGATAACGTAATAAATTCAGAAATACTCCTTACTCATTCAGAAATAACGTTACAAAGTGAAGAGTGCGGATGTTTGTCTCTTCCGTAACGCCAAGTAACCGGAGTAAAGGTATAGGTCGTGGCGTTATGTTACGCTAATATATTAATTTTTATGAAAACTGAGTAGTTCATTGATTAAGTTTGGAAAATCTTAAATAATATTCAGATTTTGATAAAGGGTGGTATTCTCATAAGCTACATAATGAAACTTTGAAACTCAATTAGTCAGCATATGAGAATAGCGTTGGAAGATTAATCGCTTTTCGAGTGGTGCTGGTGTCCCAACAAACAATTTACGTAGCTGCTACGTAGCGGCCACGTGGAGAAACAACGTAGCTGCAAGGTAGAAATGGCCCACTGGGATACGTAGCTCCCACGTTAAAAAAAA